>VWYO01023268.1:52553-97553 GCA_013400275.1 Rhadina sibilatrix
TGTCCCTGAAGAAATGTTAACGTGTTAGTCTCTTTGAATTAATATTTGTAAATATGGGGAAGAGATCCAATAAAAATTGAAATGAAGGCTGCAAGACAGCTTTGTCACGTGATTGCTTTGCAGGGCCAAAAGTAATCATTGTATCATCAATAACTTTGATTTTTTAAATTCTAATATTTTCCCTTTTTACACAAGACATTGAAAGCTTTGAGATGTTGTAGGTTAGTTATATAGTTAGGAGAACATGTTGAGAGGATGAAATGCTTTCTTTAGGTAATGTCTATGTTTCCAAAAACCCATGCAAAATATGGACTGGATGACTAGCATAGAAAATGAAATTACAACAGAAAATTTCCTATTTACTGAAACATGTTTTCTTCACTCATTATGCCCCAAAATCTTTGTAGTCCTTTCTCAGAATTACATTTAATCTGATGGTTAAATTTCTTCTTTTCTTCTCCTCCCTCCATTTTTTTTTTTTGTTTTCTTTTTTCTTGGCTTTTAATCCTTTCCAATCCTTTCTGACCCCTGCAATTTTAACATTATGTCCCAGGGATTTTCTGTCCAAAAAGCTCAGGTGGCTAGTGACTGCAATTATTTTTCTTCCTTAATAAGTTTAATAATTTCTGCTGGGTTTGTTAAAAAATTACAGTTTATCCTACTGAGCAGGAGAGGTTTAATCAATTATCTCTAAAATGTTCTCACAGAGTTTTTCTTTTGAAAAATTTTTCCCCAATTATTGTGTGTGTGTGTGTATGCGTGTGTGCGTGCGAATAGAACTGTGTTCTATGGCCTGTGCTATTAAGCATTCTGCAGGGGGTTTTTTATTTTTTTTTAAGCAGACTGGGCAATGTCAGCCATGTTTAAATTATTAAAATGCCTCAGGTTTGTGTGAAATAACATAAGCACAGGCTCTGGGTATAAGTGAGTTAATTTTCATATTCTGTATATTGCTATTCCTTTAGTTTTAAGAGCATTGAAGACATTGATCATGTGAAAATTCTGAGGTGAAAGCATCTGCTCCGTGATTAAAAGAAATCCAAAGGAATATACTCTAAAATAATTTCTAAGAAAACATATATAAAGTAATTAACCTCAGTAGAATTGCAGATATTCTGTCTGAGAAACTGTAATATATCCCTTGCATAACTAGTATTGTAAGGCAGAGAGATTTGCCCAGAGGCATTTGAGAAATGCAGAGGAACAGTGCAGTTTTGGCTGATAATTAATTAAAAAAACCACATACAATAACAAAAATAAAAAATACATTAAATTGTTAAATATGGTCAGTTTTCACAGGCAAGGACTGATAAGGAACCAGTAGTATTGAAAACTGATAGAATGAAAAGCAAAGAATATAAAATTTTTCATCGTTATACAGAGGAAATGTTAGTTGATGAAAGAACATCACTATGACATGATGCCATTTGGATGAAAACAATGACTATTTGAACAAACATGCAGAATAGGTAGGACTAAAAATAGAATGTTTAAATACTCATACTTTAACTAATAATCAAAATCATAAGCATCTGATGATGAAGATAATTATTTATGCTGTTCAGAATGAGGAGTTGAATGCATTTTTACAAGAAAAAATTTGGGAGAGAAAAGTAGTATTTACTCTTTTTTCTACCTCAGATGGTGGTCCATGAAATATCTGAGAATTTTCCACATTCAAAACCTTCACCAATCTCATGGGCACTGTTCATCTTTACTTTACACAAAATTATTGTACAAAGAGTCTGTGCACACAATCAACATAAAACTTCACAATTATGTTGGATTATTATGCCTATGTGTTCTACACAAGCAATGAATTAACACCAGGTGAAGGTGTCCAGGTGCTGATTTTCAGGGGCTGCAGGGAGGCCTCTGTGAGGAGTACAGGTGATTCCAGGCAGCTCCCAAAATGACCCAGTGCAAGGCACAGCTGAGCCCCACAGCCAAGGTGGTGGTACCTTGGGGAAAACACGTTTTGGAAAGGGCAGAGCAAAAAGGGGAATGAGGAAAAAACTGAGATGAGTAATCTGCAGGCACCCACAGAACCGAAGATGGGAGAGTGTCTTGGGGTATGTAACCAAANAGAGCAAAAAGGGGAATGAGGAAAAAATCTGCAGGCACCAAAATGAGAGAAGATGGGAGAGTGTCTTGGGGTATGTAACCAAAAAATGTGTATTCTATTTCATCTGTTGAAAGCAACTGGGGAGATGTTTTCCTTTATCTCTTGTAACTCTGAGGGGAGCGGGGCAGATGCCTTCTGATAATGGGCCAACTGTTAAAACCAGGTGGGGCAGTGTTTCTTATCTCTTTCACCACTGGTTCTCCCTCCAGGGGATATCTTCTGCTTATGGGCCATTAAGGCTCACTAAGGGCATGACATATTCCATGATCCCATTGTGAGATGCTCCACCCAGTGTGGGGGGAAGCCAACCATTCCTACCTGGATAAAAACTGAGACGTAAGAACACCAGGATTCAGTTTTTCTGCTGGATTCCTGGAGGAAGACCAAAACCATCTCGCCATCAATGGACCTTCTACAAGATCATCTCTACTCCACAGAACCATACCTGTTACTCCAGGAAGATTTATTTGGACTGCTTCTGAGACCCTGACCAACAGGGTGTCAGGCTGTATCTGTGACTCTGTCAGGGTTTCTAGGATTTTTGTTTGTTTGCTTGCTTGTTTTTTGTACCACTACATTTGTATTTTTTAACATTCCTGATAAGGAACTGTTACTCCTATTCCCAAATGTTTGCCTGAAAGCCCTTAATTGCAAAATTATAATAATTTGGAGGGAAGGGGTTTACATTCCCCATTCCAAGGGAAGCTCCAGCTTTCCCTGGTAGATGCCTGTCTTCCTAAACTAAGACAGGGAGGTGCTCCAGGTGCTGGAGAAGAGATTTCCACAGCCTGTGATGAAGAAAGACCATGGTGTGACAAACTCCCTATCCTGCAGCCCCTGTTTTTGTGATTATGGGACAGTTTACAGGATACTTGGCCTGCTGGTAACAGATAGTGTAAACATGTCTTGAAGGGGGAGAAAGATCTTTGCACAGAACTTAGCAGGGTTGACTGAAAGATCTTGAAGCTACCGTGCAGAACAAAAATGATGATATAGTAGCTGTCAGTGAAACAGGGTGGGACAACTTGCACAACAGGAGTGGGATAATGAATGGCTAAAAGCTCTTCCAAATGGATAAGCAAGGAAGGAGAGGTGATGGGGCTGCCTTGTGTGTTTGGGAGCATTTTGACTGTCTAGAGCTTAATGACGATGACAAAGAGCATTGAGTGGGTAAGAATCAGGGAGAAGGCCAACAAGGCAAATACCATGGTGGAATTCTGTTATAAATGTAAACCACACAACCAGGTAAAAGATGAAGAAGGAATATTCTACAGAACCTATCCTAGTTACTACTAGGATACAATAAAAAAATCTTTCTATATATGCATTAGTTGCAAAAGGAGGGCTAAGGAAAATCTCTGTATTTTGTTGGGTGCATGGTGAAACATTGTATCACAGATGAGGAAAAGGCTGAAGTACTTAATGAAGGCTCATCGTACCAAGGATAAGGAAAAGGCTGAAGTACTTAATGATTTCTTTGACTCAGTCTTTAATACTAAAACTCAGATTTTCTCTGGATATTGAGAACCCTGAACCAGAAGATAGAGGTGGGGAGCAGAATGAAGTCCCATAATCCAGGAAAGAATGTTCAGAGACCTGCTTCATGGACAAGTCTGTGGGACTGGATGGGGGCAGTCCCACATTCTATAGAGGGATGTGGACAGGATGGATTGATGCACCAATACCAATTTTATGAGGTCCTGCACCTTGGTCACAGCAACGCCATGCAGCACTAGAGGCTTGGGGCACAGTGCCTGGAAAGCTGCCTAGTGCAAAAAGACATGGAGCTGGCTGAACATGAGCCAGTGTGTGCCCAAGTAGCCAAGAAGGCCAATGGCATCCTGGCCTGGATCAGCGATATTGTGGTCAGCAGGACCAGGGCAGCAATTTTCTTCCTGTACTCAGCACTGATGGGGCTGCACCTTGAATCTTGTGTTCAGTTCTGGGCACCTCAGTACAGAAAGTCATTGAGGTCCTGGATCATGTCCAAAGAAGGACAAGAAATTTTATGAAGGTCCTTATGAAAAGCAGCTGAGGAAGCTGGGGTTGTTTAGCAAAGAAAAGGAGACTCAGAGGGAGATCTTAATGGTCTCCAACACTACATGCAGGAGGTTGTAATGAGGTGGGGGTTGGTCTGTTCTCACAAGTATCAAGCAATAGGAGAAGAGGAAATGGTCTTCAGTTGAACCATGAAAGGTTTAGATTGGTATTAAAAAAAAAATTTCTTTACTGAAAGGGTTGTCAAGCAGTGGAAGGGCTGCCCAGGTAGGTGGTTAAGTCATCATCCCTGAAGGGATGTGTGGATGAGCTGTTCAAGGACATGGTTTAGTGGTGGATGTCACAGTGTTTGGTTTATGGTTGAACTCAATGATCTTAAAAGTCTTTTCCAGCCTGTTGTATTCTGTTCTATTTGTAACAGTTAATCTCAGGGAAGTAAAGGAGGTAAGTCCTGGTGTTGGAAAGAAAGTTTTCAGGAGTCTTGTAGGACAAAAAATATTATGAATGTCCAGTATACAGTGCACATATGAGACATAGAACAGATTTTTAAGCTGAACTTGCTCTTTGATTAGTGCACATAAATATTAGATCATATTTCTTTTTTTCCTAACTAGGTACCGACAAATGAAATCAATGGATTCTAAACCTCTTTAAAATTGGTTTGCTTTTATTTACATTTCTGCACTTAGATTTATTAAGTTAATAATTACATTGAAACAATTCACAAAAGTGAGAAACTCAGAACTGTTTTACTTCTATAGAACAATTATAAACAACTTTGAAGAGTTGTAGACTTGGACAGCACATTTTTCCTGTGCCGTAAACTAAAAATTTGTATCCAGCTCACTGAAGGATATTCTCGCAGAGAGAATTCAATGATGTATACTTACCTCCCTCCTTACACCACAGCAGAGCATATGGGACACCACTAGTGGCCTTGTGAATGAGAACATATTGCTCATGAGAACGTGAGCAGGAAATCCAGTATTTTAGGCACATACAGAGATAACAGCTTTTCATAGAGGTAGTGTGGTGTTCAGTCAAAAACTGAGACTGCCCAATGTATTTACTGTCATCCCTGTGTGTAGCAGTGGGCCTGTGCCACTCAAATCATTCCTGAGAACAAGTGTCTGTGTTTCCTGAAGAGGATGTACCCCATCGCCCCTCACACCCTCCACTGTGGGTAGTGCCATTCCCTCTCTCTGTTGATTCTGTGTCATCCTTACATTTACAGGCAGCTTGTTAAGTATTGTTACTTACCTCATGCATTCTGCAAAGGTTAACACTTTAAGATGTGAACACTGACCTACATTAAACCACTGTAAGGTTTTTATTTTTTCCACTCTACAAACACTAGTCTATTTTCTAGCTAGCTCTTTTTACTTTTCTGTGTCTTAATCTGGATCTCTGAAGCTTGTAGTTTTAAGCTGAGGCCTGTCATGTAAAACTTGATCAAAGCCTTGCTACAAATCCAAATAAAATATATTATATGCACAGTTATTATCAACCTTGCCTGTAAAATGAAGATATAGGTACAAAAATCTTAGACTGTAGCAATGTATTTGCAAGCATTACAATGTGATCTGCTACAGAGGGCTATTCTTTTGATGTTTCATTTGTGGTACATATTGTTCCATGAATAAGGTAATCCTTAATAATTTTTACTCTGCAAAGTCCAAAAAGAATGCCAGAGTAAGTCTAACATAAAGACATGCAGTTACTCTTTAAAAACAGGAGGATTTTTTGTTTGGGGTTTTACTGTTACTGTTTTATGGGGTTTGATTCTGTGTATTTAAGATAAAGATTTATTTTCATTATTTCTTGACACATATGGCAGTTAGAACTCTTGTGTACACTTGTGTGTGTTTTAAATTGTCTTATCACTGAGGGTAGTTAAAATTTTGGTTAGAGGACAATCCCATTGTTCTGTGTATAAGGAGGCTCATGTTCTTACCAGTGAGAGGGATTTCTTTGGTGCCTAAGTCGCTTGAAGTCTTTGCAAGATTTTGAAATTATCTGTGTATTTTTTAAAATATGTTTAAGAGACATCATGTTGAAGGGACATGAAGAGAGTCAAAGAAAGCACAAGAAGAAACTCAGTTCCTCACTGTTGTTTTTAAGCTTCTTATTGCTGCTGATCTCCTAGGTCCATTGTTCAGCAAACTGGCTCAATGCCAAACTTTTTGTCAAGGACTGAGAATTGGCATTTTGGCATTTGTCATTCAGCACAGCAGGGACAAGTGTAGTATTTGAGATGGTACTAGAAAGGAAATTACCATTAGCACATTTCAGCTCTCCTACAGGTACAACTTTAGAGTTCTTTTAAAGTGCCTTCTTCTTCAGGAATTTTTTTTTTTCACTTTATTCCTGTCAGGAAAGCACTACACCGTTCCAGAAATGGTAGGCTGGATCTCTAAACTGAGCCGGTATTTCCTAATCATACTAAAACCACTGGCATAACAGATCTTAACATCTGTGAACTCCTTCACATTGATGTTAGTGGTTGATTATGAATGGCAAAAACTCTACCCTGAAAAAGAAATCCTATTCACTGGTTCACCAAAGATTCATGGAATAGAAAAGAAAAGAAGAAGAGAAAACTCCAGTGTTTAAGATCTATGAATACTATTTTTCCCCAAAAATTTCTAAACATTTCCCATACTAATTAACCCCAAAACTATCTAGAAACAGGTTTGCTGGTTTTGTGGTCTGTATGTCTTTCCCAATATGTACTACAACTTACTGGCCTACTTATTGGTTCAGCTGCTGCAAGTGTCTGGAGGTTTGGTTCGTGATTGGGAAGAACAACTTTGGCTAATTTGTGAGACTTTTCCCCATCAAAAATTGCTCATTATTGCCTCATAATAACCCTGGCTATCTTCTCTTGTTAGTATTCTCAACATGACAGCGCTGTAACACATCATCATTATATTCTACTCAGTTTTGGTTTGTTTGGTTTTTTTTTCTAATGGTCAGAATTGATTAGTTCAGTATATGCAGGCAGATATCAGAAGTTCTGTTTTTTATCAAGATTGTTGCAAAAAATTTCCTGTGTTTTCATATAGTGTGAGCTGATATGTCATGTGGGAAGAAACTAGGAACTTTGTTGTCTACAAATAAAAGAGCATGTATCAGCGACATTTTTGAGTGTTAGGAGGGTAATCTGAAGAACTGAAAAGGCATTTGTGGGCATAGACAAGAGCATGTCCTAATCCTGAAAATTGTTGTTTGCTGCTTCTTCATCAGGGTCCCAAATTAATATAAATTTTTTTCCCTAACTCAGGAAATATTAATGAAGAATTTGAATTATTAAGATACCAAAAGATCTTAGATCATCATCAATATTGTTAAACCTATATTATCAGCTCATGTTTTTATAAAGTTATATATATATATATGTATTAAACTGAATTTTGTTCATTTGTTGTTTTGTCTTTTTTGTAATCATATATTCATAGGTAAATTTTAATACTTGCTGTACTTGTGTCCTGGAACTTATGCTTGCAATAATGCTAATAGCTGACAATAATAATCATAGTCGGTTTAGAAATAATGTAGTAAATTCATTTGAAAATATGAGTGTCCTTTATACAGACAAGTTCCAGTTTATAAACAAGACAAACAGAATAATGAAGTGACCTTAACATTCTGTGTATGATAAGAAACAGCCTGTGATATAGCCTTTCTCTCCTGACTCAATACCAGTGCTTTGTGCAATGTATCATACTCTATGATATACTTAGAATTCTTGGTTCATTGTCAAATATATTTTTTAAAGAAATATGTAACTTACTACATACCTCAGTTGTTGGTAGACTGAGTCTATCAAAAAAGATGAGGAGTGCAAATTAATTTATCTGTAATTTTAAAACTCTTGGCCTCTGGACTCTTGAAAAATTATCACAGACAAAATATCTTATAGTTATCTCTCCAGAGACAGGGTTCAGGGCAAATCTAGGAGACAGAGAAATTAGACATTTCTAAATAGTATTGAATTGAATGTAATCTATATTTACATTCAATGACAGAAAACATTAAGTTTATATGTATGTAAGCAGTAGATTTTATACTTTATAAAATTCCAGAATTTGAAGTTCTATGTGATGAGATTTGAGAGATCAAGCTCAAAATCCTCTAGATTCTCAGAATACAAGCCTGTATAAGGCAATGTAGAATCATAGTTATATAGTTTCTTATATAGTTATATAGTTATGTAGTTATGCAGGAAGACAACATAATAAACTGTCATCTTCTCCCTGCTGTGTAAGAACTTGCAATGGAGCTTACAAGAGTGAATAGTGATGACCCAAGTGAAACTAGAAATTAACTGGTTTCAGATCTATTGCTAATAAAAGGTGATTTCTTATTATTCAGCCATTCTCATTTTCCAAAATTTCTTCAAAATAATTTAATCTGATAATAAGGTGTACTATGTCCAGTCTCATCCATGTTATCAAATGCTCTTTCCTCATGTTAGTTTCTAATTTTCAAACAGTGTGACATATACAAAATTTGTTTCATCTTAGTCGTAGCTTAGCCTAAATGAGTTTAGAATTCCTTTGGGAAATTAAAACAATTCATCAGGTCTATTTTTTTCAGGGAAGAACCTTGCTGATTTATTTATTATTTCAAAAACAATTACAATTTCCTTTTATTATTAGGCATTCTTTATCTTCTCTTAGGAAATAATAATAATAAAGATATAATTAAATAACAGCAGAGAAATTGAATATAAAGAATAGACATACTAAATGTAAGACACCATTAGAAAAATACTTCTGGGAAATTTACCCACAATTTTGATGTCTTCAGGTTGCTAAAATTATCTATATTTTCTACTTGGAAATACATAGGAAAGGAATTGAAAAAAATATGCTCATGATTTTTTTCCCTAATAATATAAACTAAAGAATGCGGGAGAGAAAAAAATGCATACTTTCTAGTTTATATTTATCTAAACTTTATAAGAAGTACCACCTACACTGTAGCTACAGTACAGCATAGCTTAAAACTGTTATGTAAGAATCAAGTTATTCAAATGAAAAATGAGTAGTTAAAAAGTCTTTTTGTAATCTCTGCAACATAATTACCCTCCCTGGATTATTAAAGTCTGGTAATATTTTTATGTATTCCTTTGGAATCAATTTATTAATTAAAAAATCAGGCCAGGTCCACTGACCTAATTAACTCTAATAAAACCAACTAGGTTACAATTAAGATTCTCCTTTCACTTAGGTGTTTTCTGTCTCTTTAGTGCCATTTGTAATTTAAGTCTGGAGGGGTAGTATGATTAATTCTTTTATACTCTTTGTCTATTACTGTGTCACCTGAGCTGCTTATGTAAAATAACATGAGTCCCACAGCTAACAAAAACCAGAGGCAAAACACTTAAAATGCCAAATCTAGCACCTGTAATATTCATGGCATTTGTTGTCACTATGCGGGGGGTGGAGGGGCAAAATCTGTGTTAAACAATATGAAGACTCTTATAACCTCATTGTACTATCACTGCACCTTCCAGGGAAGCAGAAAGGTTACTGGTTAAGAAGAATCGAGCTTCCAGAATTTTTCAGCTGTCAGGTTGGGAAGTGTGGATTACATCTATGTTACTGGTGGGTTTGATGACTGAGCAGAGTCACATTTCAGAAAAAAACAATGCTGTCTGCACAACAGAAAACAAACATCATGGTACTTCCTGATGAAAGTAAAGCAGTATCTCTATCCAAACATAAAGAGTTCCAGAGTAAGACCAAGTTAATCTTTTGGTTTAGGCTTATACTTACAAAATCTTGTTGGACCAGGATGCTGAAGTGTACAAATAGCACTCCACAGAAAACTCCCGGGTGTTTCCACTAAGCTATATTTGTTTTGGGTTCCACTACACTTGGTTAATGGGGGGAAGATAGACCATGTAGGTGTTCTGTTATCCAAATTAGGCATCTATATTAAGAGGGGATAAGTGTCTTTGTTTATATGTTTATTTACCTTTGCTTTCTGAGATACCTAAAGTAGACTAGATAAACTAATCTTCCAGATAGCTATTATAAGATAAGAAGGCTAGAGGAAGTTAATCATTACAGTACATTAAGCATGCTTGCTACAATCTGACCATTCCCTGTTCAGAATAAATCTGGGATAAATAAAATAACACAGAAGCTTGAAATAGCTCCTGAAAAGGGTGACTAAGGGAAAACAGGTAATTCAGAAAGACTGAAGTAGAAAGTCTTAGTTGTAGAAAGAAATTTTGAGAAGCTTTAGTGCCATTTAGCTTCCAGAAGTTATGTCAAAATTTTTTCTGTCAAGTAGTTAGATGATTTGGGTAATTTCAAATAGCAAAATAGTGACTATCTGGCAATTATATCTGGTATGACATAAAAGATACCAGCTGAAATATGATCTCATAGGACATTTTATATAGGCCCTAAATGTTGCTGTTTCCAAAAGTTTTACTAGAAGAAAATAAAAAGGCATAGGAGTCGATTACACTGAAAAGCCACTGTTGGTAACAATGTCACAATATTTCTCACTTGGCCAAATATGACTGCGGCACTGTGGCAGTTGTGATCACCTTTTTATATGACGTACTTTGTAAACTATTTTCCTCTTCTAGCATTGACAAAGAGGATTGTGGCATAAATGCTACATTTTGTTTCTTCTAAGGACACTTCATGTAATTAAAACCTCCAATGAACTGAATGAACTGTATGAACTGAACCTGGTTTTGGCAGACTCTATTTCCAATTGTTCCACATTCTTATTTGTTTATTTACATTTTTATTTATTCAAGGAACAGGTATAATTAACTTCAAGATAAAGCATGACTTAACAGCACTAATTTTCCACATAGTAAATAATTACGAACAGAATTGGGAAAAAAATAGAAAAGGAACCTTCTTTTATATAAATCTAATAAAATATCACAAATCAATAAATTTATAACGAATTTCACTTATTTGAAGACTATCTTGCATGGTTTTCCTATCTTTATCTGCATAATAAAGGACAGGTAAAGTATGATCACTACTACTTAGATGTAAATTTCTGTTTCATATATGTGTATGTCCTCTGACTCCTTCTGTTTGCCCATCAGTACCTTACTATATTACAATTCAGAAACAGCAAATTACAAGTGAATGCCCATAAATCATAATAAAATATGTCACTTAACATCTAGGTTTTAGTGTAATACCTGAGTTGCCTGGTAAGACAATCCGGACATTTGAATTGTATGTGTTTTTTCCATTATCTAAGAAACAACCACATTCTCTAGATAGCTACTTGGATATATGTACAAAATTAAAAATCATTACACAAGAAAATTTTCTCTTTGTAAAACTGTAAAATTCTTTATTTCTTCATGAGAAATAGATGAAGAGTATTTTCTGAGAATAATGTTTTTTAAAGAGTAGAAAAATAGGAAAAATAGTGTAATTATCTTATGCTGTAACAATACATGATTTATTAGCTACACATATCTATATGTCTGTTTCTAAAAATATTATTCTTGTTACTATGGAACTTAAATGACTCTTATTTCAATACTTTTGTATGTGATCTTCATGGTGTGGAATGAAAACTTTTTATGGTGGAGCAAGTCTAATATAAATTTACTAAATGAACCTAACAGCAAACAAAGTAAAGCAATACATCAAGTGGTATTCTAAAACTTAGTAGAATTTTAGACAATAATCTGAAATTTTGTATTTTTCCTTTACTACCTTTAGCATATTTTTATTGATTTCCTGATCACAGAAGAAACTGCTTTTTTCTTATGTTTTATAATAAAAATGAAATTTGTATTTTACTTGGAGAAAGAACAAAACTTTTTCACAAAACCAGCCAGTACAAATAGAGTGACACTGGATTTTAGGGTTTTATTTAATCAAACTACTAGGAATCAGGTCAGCAGTCCTTCAAAATCCACTTAAGAACTTGAAAAAGATTGGAAAACCTAGGCTACTCAAAGCTACTTCTGTGGACAGAGAATGCAATAACCAATTGCTCACTTCAGGGGAAAAGAAAACAGCATGTCTTGGAAATTTGATCAGTCTATAAATATTCCAGAATTTTTGCTTTTAATATGATGGATACACTTGCAAGCCTTTATATGCTAACAACCTCAAAGATTCTGGGCGGTTAACTCTTTTAGAGAAAAACTGCAGAGATGAGTAATTGCATACCCAGATGACTAAGAAGTACCTTAATTAAGCCATAAGGAGCTAGATGTTTCCAGAATTTGTCATTTATGTTGATAAAAAGTGACTTTGAAACATGTTCATTGTTCACTGCATGGGAACGCTAACTGTGGCGTAGAAATCATGACAACTATGGCAACATTTTGTCAATGTCATGCAGATTTAAAATGCAGGGATTGTCTCTGCTGAAAAAGGGCTGTCTACCCATTACAAACAAAGATCCATAAACTTGTCCCTCATTGCAAGATGTGTATATGGCCTCTTAACATGACAGTTCATGACAAGTTGAGCACGAGCCAGCAGTGCTCTGGCCGCCAGGAGGGCCAACCCTGTCCTGCAATACATCAGGCACAGCATCACCAGCTGGGCAAGGGAGGGGATTGTCCCCTCTGCTCTGAGCTGCCTCACCAAGCCACGTTCAAGAAGTGTTTGGACAATGGTCTCAGGTGCATGGTGAGATTTTTGGGGTTGTTCTGTGCAGGGCCAGGAGCTGGACTCGATGATCCCTGTGGATCCCTTCCAACTCAGTTTATTCTATTATTGTATGGTCTCCAAGGAAAAAAATGATTTCAAAACTGATAAAAAGTGTCAATCCTTTAGAATTACCCTGTTCTATCAGATCAACAGAACCGTTAATCATTGAATAAAAAGTTCTGCTGTTCCTGCTGCTTCTGATATACAGAGTTTAAACAGTAATCTTTTTTTTCTCAAATAAGAACGATTAATATAATAGCTGAATATTGCAATTAAGTGACTTACTCTAGTATATCTAAGGAATTAAATCTTACTAGAAATTTATATCTGACATTTTCTGAATCCATCAACTTACCTTTACTAGACACTACTCTGAGTTTGTGATCTGAGTAAGAACATTTGGGATTGGTGATTTAACTGGAGATTTTTTTTTCTGATTTCACACTGACTGAGACTACATAACATACCATTCTGCTTCTAGAGTAGATGCTGTTAGTTTCAGCTCTCCACATATTAAAGAAACATTTCTTAATTTTGCATTAAAGACTTGCTGTTCTTCAGGAGGGCTACGTGCAGACTGCCACAATGAGAACTATATCTGACAAAGTGAGTGTCAGATGCTTCTTTTACAATCAGTGAAAGAGGAATAAGCAGTTGAAGAACATGGATATTGCATCCTGGTATATACAATTAGCAGAGATCAGATTGACTCCTTATTAGAAGGTCTTTCTTCATTGGCTGTGTCATTTTTCAATATTTTGGAATAACTGAAGTATGATGCAAAAAATTGTTGAGGTGCTTCAAGGGAGAAAGAAGAACAATACAAATGTATTGCATTAGACAAGGGATTTGCTTTTCTCTTACAAAGTGTATATTCTAATGCTTTGGGTGTTTGGGTTTTTGTTTGTTTGTTTGTTTGTTTGTTTGTGTTTTTTTGTTAAAAGTCATGTCTGGTTCCTAAGAAACTATAAACCTGAAACTATGTTTCTATGCAGAAAGTGGTTCTCAAAGTTTTGAAGATTAAATCCGTCTTTGCAGCGTCACATGCCTTTCTGTGCTACCTTCTGCGTATAAATTCAAACTAAACACTTTTTCCTTCAAGACTTTACTTTTTATTAACCAATCACTTAAATTTAAAATTAGTAATTTTATTTCTGGAAATGATCTTGCATTCACTTTTCCACTTACATAAAAGACTCAGTAACTGCCACCATTTTACCATTTCTCAGATGAGATGACAGCAGATAGGTTCCTGCAGATGAGTGAAGAAGACAGCACATTGCATAAGAACATAAATTAAGAACCATTCAAAGATTAAGATCCATAAGAAGTAAGCTAAGCACCATGCAGTTCTAATACTTCCTTGATAGCAGATAATACATGCTATCAGGAAGAGTGTTGGAACACAAAGCTGCAGTGTAGGATGCGCAAAATATCACTTCTTTTGACAAATCTTGCAATTCATGCCTGTTTTTCTTTTCTGAACTTATCTGATGACTTTTGTATTTCATATAAGATTTTGCCATCTGCTGCATTCTATAAAAATCGGTTCCACAGTTTAACAATGCATGGAGTGATAAGAATGTCCCTCTTCTTTTTTGTGTTGATGACTTGTCTGCAATATGTTGAAGAGACAAGTTGCTCACAAAGGCATTTATGCCTGGGAAGGGGAGAGAACACTGCTCCCCTTTTTGAAGCTGTTGAAAGAAAAAAAAGTAGTAGCTCTGCAAAACATTCTGCTTATAATTTTAGGGGTTTCTCCATAAATAAAAAATACTACAATAGACATTGGAAAGTAGGTTGTCTTGGTTTGGAAAGATAGGTATCTGCCAGGGAAACTGGGGTTTCCCTTAGAATGGAGAATGTAAACCCCTCACTCCCGCCAAATTATAATTTTGCAATCAAGGGCTTTCAGGCAAAGATTTTGGGGATAGGAATAACAGTTCTTTACTAAGACTATTAACAATAGAAATGTAATAGAAAAAAACCCACCCAACCAAACAAGCAAACAAACAAACAACAATTTTGGAAAACCCTGACAGAGTCAGAGATACAACCTGACACCCTTCTGGTCAGGGTGTTGGAAACAGTCCAAAAGTGAGTCCTCCTGGAGTGGCAGATGTGGTTCTGTTGAAGTAGAGAGGATCTTGTAGTAAAAAGGTCCAGGGGTGGTGAGAAGGGGTCTGGTGATGGTGAGATGGGGTCAGGTGTTGGTGAGATGAGGTCCGGTCTTCCTCCCAGAAAATCGGGTGAAAGCTGGATGTTTTCATGTTCCTGTGTCTGAGTTTTATCGAGGTAAAAAACAGCCTGCCTCCCTCCCTACCCTCCCCACCCCACTTCCGGGAGGTAGGGAAGGGGGGGATGTGATGCATCTCACAATAGGATGATGGAAATGGGGGGGATATAGCCTAGGGGGGTGCTAATGGCCCATTATCAGAAGGCGTCAGGCCTCTCCCCGCTTGAGTTACAAGAGATAAAGAAAAACGTCTCCCTAACTGCTTTTAACAAATGAAAATAGAATATACAACTCTTGGCTCCACAACCCAGGACATTAGGTATATTTGCATAACATTTCCTTGAAAACAAATGCTCTTTCTTTCTTTCTTTCTTTCTTTCTTGATACTTTTAAAAAAAATCAAGAAAAAACCTTAAAAATTGAAGAGGTCTTATTAAGCTTGTTCTCTTGTATAGATAAAAGAAAATGTTATGAGTAGCTGATGGAATAAAATGTTGAATGAAAGACTGATGAAACAAAATGCAGAAAATGCAGAAAGTACAGTACTTTCCTACGAGGAATACATTTAGAAATCACAATCACTGCAATCTGAAATCACCAATGTAAATGTATAGAAGTAAATAATGCTGTTCAAGTCCATGGAAGGAATTTTTAATGCACACAGTATATAAAGAATAGGTTTTTCTTGTGCTGTTCCATCACTAATATTCTTTTTTTATAAGAAAAAAATCATTTTAAGAATAATGTAAAAATATGAATAATTTAATAGTTGTGATGTTCAGTGCCACAAAAGGAGAAATCACAGGTTGTTATTTAAAAATGTGTATATATGGTGTGTTTTCACTTTGACTGCAGCATTGGCAATAAAGCTTTGTTCTATCACTTGCTTTTAATAAATTACTAGTATTATTATAGTGAAGTGAAAACAAAGTTCATGCTTTTGCCCCTGTTCATCCACCTTACAATGATGAAGCTGTAATTTTTTTTACTCTTGTGTTGGGGCAGTTTTCCAAGTAGAAGAACTCTAAATCTTTGGTGTCCCATAAATATGTGAACATAAACAGTGATTTATTGCAATTTAGTTCCTGTTTTGGTGGAGGAGGTTTATGGTGCTGAGAAAACTCATTAATCTATTCACAGCTCATAGTATAAACATAACCTTTACAATATATAACAGCAGAAATTATGTGTGGTTATGATTTACTGTTTATGTTTTTGAAGGAGAAAGAAGTGCAAACTTGTTTTGCCACTTCCAGTTTTAATACGCATTGATTAAGTTGAAGAATGAATATGAAACTGCTATAAATAACAATTTATGTGCATTTAGTTTTCTCTGGTTTCAATTTTAATATAAATACTAAAATTTAGAGGCTGTGAGAGCAGCTAACTGGGAGTCAAACTAGCAACTTTAAAAAGTGTATCACAGACAAAATTGCTATTAACCTGTTCATTTTTTACAGCACTAAATCTGCTTAAAAGACAGATTTCTGAAGTTCTTTCCCGAACATTTACAAAACACAAGAAAAGGTAAGAGATTAAGTAACTATTGTAGTAGCGTTAAATTGTTCTTTACGTCTTACATAGTTAGGTATGCATATTTTGTTAAGATTCATACACTCACTGAAGTGGAAAACCTCAATTTTGAATCTTGAGAGGCTGTTAATATAATAATTGCAAAATATTCATATCATGTAATGCTATTATGAGTTTACCTATGCTTCTACTGAATTTTAAGAGAAATCTGCAATGCTTGAAAAATCAACATATTTTTGTTAAATTATCAAAAGAAGTATCACATTTTAGTGTTTCTATTTTCACTCACTATGCAGAAAATCTTGAATAGAGATCACACCTATAATTATGAAATCACACCTTTTTTTGTATAGGTTCTGGGATGTTAATAAGTTTCTTGTACTTTAACTTATAATATTGTAGAGAACATTTTGAAAAATGTGTATGTGATGTCATTGGAATGTGGCATGGTTAGATATATTTAGTTGAAGTCTTTTGAATTTGTTACAATTTAGATAAAGCTAAAAATATGTTATCAAAAACTCTTAACCAATCAAAGCATAGTTCTTTTAAGGAGACATCTTCTCTGTATAAGACTGTATTTTAATGAAGAATTCATGAAAATGAAGCTTATATAATATATATGCTTTCATTAATTCTGGTATACTGATATATTATTTCCACTAATAACCTTAAAATAATGTATTTTACTGTTCAGAAATTATGAGAAAGCTAGGAATCATTACAGTGATAAAATATTGTGCAAAGTGTGATTTTCATATTGTAAATGAAGCTTCAATTTAAATTCACTAAAATTACTATAGAAATTCCTGTTGGAAAGATTTTATTATTGAAATATTATATGAATCAAATGTAATTAATAAATCCTATAATTCCTTCAAACTGTAATCAAATATTGCTGACTAGAATCTATTTTATAAAGTATGTTGATCACTTATAGTTCATCTTTCAGCTGAGATCATTGGTGATATCCTTGTGACCAGAATTTATTTCTGAGTCACATCTTTGCATTTATAATATGTATGGAGGGAAATTACATTTCTTTACCTACTGCTTCACAGTTTTTCCCAATTCCTTTCTTTTACAGTTTCTGTATAATACAAGAAACTAAAGTGTCTGTTAATGTAGTACATATTGAAACAATGTAGCTGTAATATGCTATTTTATTTAAAATATGTAAATTAATTTCCATCTTAGGTTTTATTGATTACTCAATTTTCCTTCCAAGCTGTGAAAGGAAGAAAAAAATTAGAGCTATTCCTTCAACAGTTGTTAGGAAGAAAATACAGTAGTGTCTCTAGTCACATCAAAAGAACACTGATATTCTTCAAAAAAGTATTACTATAAAAGGAGAAAAATTAAGGACAAAAACACATTTCTGACTTATACATTTAAAATACTATTTTTTTATACACCTACATATTCATGTATTTTTGACTACTGAGTAATATATTCCAAACATTAAGCAGACAACGTTTGGATGACTCTGGGTAAAATTTCTACACAATATGAGCACACTGATGACACACAATTCTTGCAAAATTAGGGTAACAAGATGATTTAACCTGAAATTCAGTAGACTTTTTCAAATACTTTCCCTAGAAGCTATTTTAATTTTCCTTATTAAAGCTTTGTTTTGGAATGCATAAACTCTTTTACTTGTATTAGATAATTTTTTGCAATATATTTAACTATCATGAAGTGATGATCAAAGGAGGCCTTTAAGAATATCATTACAGATATTCTACAATCTATCTCTGAGGCTAAATTTTTTAAATTTCTTCAAGCAGTGGTACAAGAGCCCATTACCAATTCTGGATAAAAATATGAGTTTTGATGGACTCAGGTAATAGAGAACACTTGACCATATTGCAGAAATGTGAATCATAACAGTGAAATTTTTGGCAATGTATTTTTAAGATTTAAAACATAAGGGTCTTATATGACCCTAAACTGTATAATCAATAATAATGTATGAACAATGATGTAGTAATGCTGAGAATTCTGCTCAGGAATTACAATACTCTAAGTGAAGAAGCCTAGCTAATAAGAAAATGTTGTCTTGAATGCTAAATCTACTGAGTGAACAATCAAAACTGAACACTGGCACATTTCAAATAAATGTTTTGTATAAAGCAAGCCAGTCTAAATCTAACAACTCAATGAGGTGTTATAATATTATGATATCCACAAATCCATAAATCAACTCATATAGTGTTATACAAATCTCTAAGTAGGTTTTCCCAATATATGAAAATCAGAAGAACACAATTCACTTCCAGCTTTGGTAAGTCAGGCCCAGGCCTAATCATTTAAACCTGAAGATAAATTATTATGTTCAATGGAAGACATTTGCATGACAGTCAAGTACCCTTTAATGTAATCCTACCCAAATCTATTCCCATCATTCACTAATTCATTAGTGAAAATACTCAAGCTGAAGAAAATTAAGAGCATTTATGCCAATAATATGTTTCAATATTATGTGCATCAATATCTCTCACATACATTGTCTCTCAGAGTGTCCTTCTGGACAAAATGTCCAGCATCTAGGTAGGCAAATCTATCATACATTGAGTGAACATTTGACTGGTGGGTTGGGCTCAAAGCATTGTAGTAAATGGAGTAATGTCAGGCTGGCACCCCATCATCACTGGGGTCCCCCAGGGGCCAATTTTAGAACCAGTGATCTTTAATTTTTTCATAAATGATCTGGAAGGAATCATATGTATGTTGAGTAAGTTTGCTGATGATAGTTAACTAGGAGGAGTTTGAGGGTGGAGAAGTCTTACAGAGAGATCTGGATAGACTAGAGGGCTGAGCCAAATGTATGAAATTCCACAAGAGCAATGCTGGATTCTCCACCATACATACAAACTGGGATACAAGAAGCTGGAGAATGGCCTTTTCAGAAAGAGACCTGGTCATATTGAGTTGTTGGGAAGCTGAATGTGTGTCAATAGCTCTCTGAGCAAAAAAAGGGCCCAGATATTTCCTGGGGTGCATTAAGGTCAGTATAGCTGGCCAGTCAAAGAAGGCAGTTGTTCTTCTCTATTCTGCATTCTTGCTTTGTCACCTCCAGTACATTGTGTAGTTTTGACTACCTCAAGCCCTCTGAAAAGCTATTGAGGGAGCTGGAGTTGTTATGCCTGGAGAGAAGGAGGCTCAGGAGTAACTTTATCACTCTCTACAACTACCTGAAAGGCGATTATAGCCAGGTGGGGATTGGCCTCTTCAGACAGGTAATAAGTGACAGGATGAGAGGAAATGGCTGCAAGTTGCAGGAGGGAAGGTTTGAAATGAAATATTATGAAACATTTCTTTCACCGGGAGAGTCACCAGGATTGGAAGAGACTCCCCAGAGAAGTGGTTTAAAAAATATTTAGATATGGCACTTAGGAACATGGTTTAGTCGTGGACTTCACACAGTAAGGTTTCACGGTTGGACTTGATCTTAGAAGTCTTTTCCAGCCGAAAGATTGATTAATGTATGACAAGCTGCACTCAAGTAGGTGGCACAGTTTGGAAAGATAAGGGTTTTTTTGGGCTAAAGAATATCTGAAATCTGTCTACTAGTTAATTTTCACTACAACTGTCTCTGATGGTATGAGAATTAGAGGTAATAAAATGAAGCCCATTTAGGGTAACAAAATGAAAATCAAACTTCTAAGAAATAAGAATACAACTATATGAATATTTAAAAAGGGACCACATTTTGAGAACTGTCCTTTGTGAACAAACCCCATTCACTTTCCATAAACGATAATTTATTCTTTTGTTCCCTTTTCATTGAGTCCTGATACCTCTTTCCAAAGAACTGTTGAAAAAGATTTTTTCCCTAGATTATTTTCCTATGAGCAAGTAACAGCACAATGAATACTCATTCTGCCTAAAGTATGTCGATTTACTTTACCCTTTAACATTACACTGATTGTCACATATAAATATTTTCTATTAAAAGAAACATGGGCGTGTGACACTTATGCTACATCCACCCCTTACAAAAATTAAAATACTTGACAGCAATTTTTGATGGACTCAAAATTTCCATCAAAGAAACATATCACCAGCATTCTTTTTTGGATCATGATATTCATATATCCTAAGAAAGGCATACTGTGGGTTTAATTGAACAGCATTTAAGAGTAATTCTAAGGGATCACCAACTGTGTCTTCACAACTCTAGTTCTAGGTGGGAACATCATGTAGGAGTACAGATTTATCTTTTAAAGGTGACTAAGTTACTTCACTAAATAAAGAGCCCAGATCTCTCTAGCTCTGAATACTCACTAGAAAGTGATATGCTTGCAGTGATACGTCACTCCTTTTATGCCAACATGGACTGGCATAAAAAGAATTATTTAATTCAGAAGCTCTGAAATATTGAGCTAGTAATCAATGCTGGGTTTGTTTCAACCCATTTCTGTCCTTTCAGTATCTGAAGGCCACTTTTTATGCATTTTTCCTCTCCTAGAGTTTAACTCTTATATAATCTTTCAACAATTTGCTTGGAAGGAGATTATATTCATGTACTCCTATGCAGGTGAGCACTGGTTTAAGCTAGTTGTATAAACATTCCTAAGAAGAGACATAAAATGACTATTCATTCTAACTGAATGTAGATATATAAGCAGATAACTAGTTTTATTTCTGTATCTCCGCAACACAATCCTGACCTCAAGTTATACACTTAATTCTGTTTCAGAGAGCAGCTTCTATATACTTCAAATTCGATACTCCAAATCTCCTGACCTCCCACATTATTTTCTCATGCTCTTTTAGATCTTTTCTAAGCCAGAGTTTTATCCTCCTAGGTTTTTTCAAGAAAAATTGGAAAGAAGGAGCAGGAAACACTTTCTTAATTATTTCTGTCTTGGTGGGTTTACTTTTTTTTATTTTATTCTTTATTATTATTATTATTTAGTATTATTAAAGCAAGCTATCAGCTTCTCCTTCTTTTGTTAATCAGAGATTAACATGGTATTTTACCGGTATTTCAGGTTGAACTGAATTTTTCCTTTTCCCTCCTGCCAATAACTTCAATAGAAGATTCCATAAGGGATACATTCTGCTTGAGGAAAGCTCCTCTTCCTATGCCATGTACCCACACTGAGAAGGCATAAATCCACCTGACTACATTATACCTTGGAGAGAGACTATGGAAGGGACATTTTTGTCCCACTAATAATTGACAAGGACTTGATAAGGCTCCAGTGACTCTCAGTTGCCCTTCCACAATATGATATGACAGACCACAATAAGATACGAAAGACCTTCCTTGAACAGGTCAGAGTCATTTTAGAATAAAGTGCAGGAAGATATGTGTAGTCACTATTTCTACACTTTGTCTGAAAGAATTCACAATGTATGTATTTCTACACAGTAAGCCTATCTGCAACCCTGGGGAAGGATAATTCCATATAAAGGCACTCCTCCTAGAAGTAAGAATCTTCTTTATCTTCCCATCCTGAATCCAAATGCAGAAGCAGTCTTGATCTAGATAAGGGCTTGTACAGCAATAGGAATGGCATTGTCTCTGTGTCTGTAATTTGGTAAGAATGGTAATAACGAGGCATATAAACTTGGGTTTAAATTCTTTAAATTCTTGGATGCAAAGTGCTCCTTTTCATAGAGGACAAGTGCTATTTTCTTGTAAAGAATCTGCTACCTACTGGAAAAGTTTCCAGACTGCTCACCTCCATCTCTAGACTATAAGGATAGCTTTGTTGGTCGACTCCTGCTGCTGTTTCTTTATTAAGGTTACAGTGTATCAGTACTTTTTTGTTGGAGACCAAGGATATAATGGACAATCGTCTACCTATCTCCAAGATCCCTGCTGTTGTCCTTGAAGAGAAAGTTTGGCTTCAAAAATAAATTCCTAGTACTCTCAATATAATTTTCCATTTGGGAAGAAATGTTGGTAGCATTACTGGGACACAGGTAGCTAGTTGTTTACTCTTGACATTGTAGTCTTATGTACTGTTAATGGTAGAAAGCTGTGTATTGTAGGTCGGGTAATCTCTTCACCTGTCTACTTTGTTTTCTTTCTCATCCATTATCTTTGTTTCTCCTCTTGTCACCCTTTGATAGTTGATCTCCACAAAGAGAGAAGCCCATATAGGTCATTATTTCACGTTTTCCTCCTCACAGATGGTAACCCCACCTGCAGATCTGCCCTTTTAATGCCATTACTAACTTCATGCTCTGTTTAAACTCTGTTATGTCTGCAACCAGGTCACCTGCTGAGGCAATGGCTACTTCTGACAAGACCCAATCTCCTATTGAGCAAATGAGCTACAGACACAGAGGCCCAATTATTATTAAGCGTTAGCATAATTGTAATTATAGTAGAGTGTTTCATTATAATACAGCTGTTGAGGCTTTAATGCATCCCTGTAATGTGCTTTATTAATAAGCTGTATAGAACTGCTGACTTTACAAATTTCTGGATCACATTTATGATAACAAAAGAGGATATGAAAATGAATTCTCTACAGGAGACCTACTGTGTTAGTTACTATGATTCACAAGTTTATTATGGTAATAAAGCAACATGAGACAATAAAGTTTGGAACTGAAATACACTAATGATGCTTCATATTGTTCCAAAAGCATTATGCAAAAGTGGTAAAAATCGTTATGACTTGCAGATAGTCAAATGCAGCAGATGTCACACTGCTGAATTAGAGTGAGAAAGACAGTTAGCCCCTGAATCATTTGCTGCTTCCTTCCAAGTCTTCCAAACTTAAGAGAATGTTTAAGTTGTTGGTTGATTGATTGGCTGCTTGGCAGAAAAAGGGGATTTTTATTAACTTATACCAATTTCTAAACCAATATTTGAGTGACAGAGTATAGATATTGTCTTCAGTAGAGGTTTTCGTATTACATATGTCAATTTTAGTGCTATAGGCCTGTATGTAGTGTACAGAAAAGTAGGAGTAAATAAGTCTTGCAGCAAAGCTGTGCTGTGACTTGTAAAATATGTCATATTAGTGAAGATGGAGAGTACAATATGCTTTAAGTGTGCTGAAGTATGATAAGCATGATGAGAATCATGGAAAATCGTAATTTAAAGTAAGATTAAAAAAATTATAAAAAGACACTATCTGAGAACACAAGAACACTAAGGATATATAATTATGAAAAAGGTACCTTATTCAAAAATTATGAAAAAATACTTCATCATAAACTGATTTAACAGACTGTTGTAGGAAATTTGGAAAGTCAAGAAAATAAAAGAAATTTAAATGGAATATTTACCTGCAAATAGAGGTAGACATAGAATCTGGTGTCCCTTTATCCCATGGCGTCCCTATAAAAAATGAGGAGAAACATAGTTCAAGTGTCTTCGGGAACTGCTGAAAACAGTACATTCTTTCATTCATTGGGCATCTACTCGAGTACCTAGTTTTCATTACTCTGAAAATGTCTTATGTACTTAATTCTGTTTGCCAACACATTTGAGACGTGGGTTTTTTTCTGAGATGGGCAATTTTTCTCTAATTGTAAAATTTAATATCAAACTACAGTTTGATGGCTCTTATAAAAGAAAAGGGGTTCTGCAAGCAAATTTGGAACCATCAGTCCCGAATAATTAGGATTCAACTGTATGTACTGCTAATCAGGCTCTCTCCTCTAGTTGATCTTGTGTTATATACACACTGGACTTAACAGTGGCCTAATGTTAACTAGAAAGTAGAACAAATCTCCACACAATAGTTGTTGCAACCCACTTCTGACTTTATGAAAATTACTAAGTCTAGTCATAAGAACCTCTATGTAAGAATCCATAACGTAGTCGATTATTAGGCAAAAAGTGCTTTTCTCCACCCTTGTATTGAAGTAGATTATATGGACTGAATTCCAAGAAGCTTGAGATGGAAATTTCTGGTAATTTTCCTGTAGTACAAATAGCTAGATAGTTGATCTAATTAACTGAGTTTCTTTTTGTAAACGTGTCATTTGAAAATTTCTTAGCACATTGTAATGGTTTAACCTCAGTTGGTAGCTCAGCCCCACACACTCACTTTCTAGCAAGATTGGGGAGCAAATATGAAGACTAGAAGTGAGAAAAATCTTGGGTTCAGATAAAGACAGATAAACAGCTAAAATGCAAGCCATGTGCTTAAGCAAAGCAAAACAAGAAATTACTTCACTGCTTCCCAAGGCCAGGCAGGTGTTCAGCCATCTCCAGGAAAGCAAAGCTTTGAACATTCTTCTCTTTTTCTTTCCCCATCTTTATCTGCTGAGCATGATGCCATATGGTCTGGAATATCCCTTTGGTCAGTTGAGGTCTATGTCTTCTCCACACTTCATGTATACCTCCAGCCTCTTCACTGGTGGGGTGGTACAAGAAGCAGAAAAGGCTTTGGCTCTGTGTAAGCCCTGCTCAGCAACAACAAAAATGTCTATTATCAACACTGTTTTCAGCACAAATCCAAAACATGGCCCCATAACAACTACTCTGAAGAAAATTAGCTACTCTTCCCCAGCCAAAATCAGCACATATATTAAATGAAAAAGACAGCTGCCTTATCTGGATTGACTGTATGTCCGTCTGCTTGTCATCAAAGGAGATCTTCCTTTGACTCAACAAAGAACTTTATGTTAGATAAAGTAACAAATTCAGATAAACTGAATTACCCCCATAGGGCCAATTACCTAAAATCTTGGTGAGGTAGTTGTCTAAGAACATGCCTAAACTAGGATGCCATAGAAGAATATTTAGTCTTGTAGTAGCTGGGTTGGAAGGAACCTTTAAAATATTCCTGCAATAAACAGGGACATATTCAATTAGAACATGTTTTTCAAAGTCCCATCCATAATGACCTTAAATGTTTCTAGTAATAGGACAACTCTAATGTCTATGGATAACCTGTTCTGGTGTTTGACAACTGTAATTGTAAAAAGTAATGTCGTCCTTACATCTTGTCTAAATTTGCCCTCTTTTAGTTTAAAATCTTTGCCCCTTATTCTAGTGTGACAGGACATGCCAAAAAGTTTGTCCTCATCTTCCTTATATGCCCCATTTAATCACTGAAAACCTGCATAGTTCCCTCCAAAGCCTTGTCCACTGATGTGGTCACTCCATCATAAAAGGCCACTGGGTTCGTCAGGCAGGACCTGTCCTTGGTAAAGACATGCTGGCTGTCTCAAATCACAACCTTGTGCCTTAGCATAGATTCCAGGAGGTTCCAGGCACAGAGGTGAGACTGTCAGGATGCTATTTCCCAAGCTCCTCCTTTCTATTTTTATTAAAAATGTATTCAATCTTGAATTATTTGTCAAATGAATGTTATAAGGTGCAATGGCCCATCCTTCACAGAATGATCAGTTTGAAATCTGGTGAGTCTCAAAGTACATTCTTAGTCACTTCTTTTTTCATTGATTATAGAGCAATTCACAGCATCAAAACAAAGATTAAGTATGAGCTGGAAAAGAGGACTAGAGTCTTGAAAATTTTCATTAGACTCAAAAGTATTTGGAAATGTGGAAGATTCAAAGTTCACTTGTAATGTGTAATAAATGGGTGGAAGCAGAAAAGAGGACATTTAGAGGCAGTCATATTTCTAAAGCAGCTATTTCTGAAGCATTACCTGATTTTAATACTGCTCAGTTAATTCAAGCAGAGGAGGCTAACTCTATAACTATTAAAGATATGAGAGGTACTTAGCTTCATGTAAAATAGATGGAAAGGTGCTTTTAATAGAGTTTATTAAAAGAAAAGCAGAGACAATTTTTTAATGCATGTATGAATGAGATCTCTTCTTACAATTTGGGGGAGTAATTGTAAGCCCTATTATAAAATAGAAATAGAAGGAAAAATTAAAAATAAGACAAATAAACATTAAAAGAAAACAAATTTGAGATAATAAAATGAGCAGAATTTGCTAAGCAAAGGAAATTACCGGGAAAAAAAAAAAACAAACTGAATGTGATGGAAAACGGATAAGATTTTTGAACTGTTGGAGAATGTACTATGAAGAATGATATTAAAATAGAAAGATAGGGGAAATTAAAAACTGGAGTCCAGTCAGAACTATGAACAGCAGAGGACAAAGCCAACCCATCAGATTTTGGAAAAAAACCGAAGAAATTATTATGACCATAAGAGATTGCCAGCATCAAAACAGAACATGCCTTCCTTACAAAGAGGATAAACTATCATTGATTTAGAAGATTTATTCCTAAATTATTTTAGCAATGAAAGAATGGATAAAAGCTATATAAGAATTGTACTAATTTGAGTGATACAAAAGGCACTGTGGTACCTGAAATAATTAAGTTAGTACTGTTAAAGAAATCCATAAGTTGCAAAAATGAGACAGGGATAATTATTTGAGTCTTAAGCAGATTATTTTTTCCACAAACCTAATTATATGTTTGTAAAAATATACCTGCCAGTATATGGAAAAATTTTCTCCTTTTTTCATTTTTTCAAGGACTATACCACTAATGATTAGGTTATATCTGGTCACTCATTTGAGTTCAATATAAATGAAAAAAATACTACTGAATATGCAGATAGCACAGAATAAAATTCTGGAAAGGTTCAACATATTCTAAAGTAGAGTTTAAAGCAGACATTTTGTTTTAATCTTGATATCAGAGATTGAAGAAATGTATAATAACTTGATATAGTTTATTATTGTTGAACCATAGGAAAAATGCAAAATCATGGAGAAATAACTAAGAAAGCTAGGTACTTATGCTTATAGATAGGCTCAAGAAAGAAAATACTTAGAAATTAACTTTTTAATTTAACTACAGTGGGAAACAGTTTTTGAGAGTTGACCAATGCCAGGTGTGATAAATGCTGTATATAACTTGGTTTTATTGTAAATGTATGTTTCTGTAATAGTATAATAAAATACACAACGTACCTTTAAATCAAACCCCCTCCAACTGTCTCAGAAGCCACATACCTCAACCCAAGCCTGACACTACCATCCAGGAATGCACCTTCAGACACCCAAGGAAATAAAATTTGCAACGGAAAGACGAGTGCACCTGGAGGAGATGGACACTCAGCTCCAAAGGTTCCATCAATGACCCACAGCTTAACTACAGATATGCATCTTATGCATGTTTTCTACATGAATATGTATCCTACAACTCCAATACCAGGTTAGTAAGACTAATCATGGACTTTGTGCTTCTTGGAAATTCATTCAGCAGTCGAAAATCAGGACTACATGAATATGTATTCTAAGCAAAGACAGCAAGCCAGGCACCATGTATCAAACACTGTATAAAAGTGAGATGCTCAAGGGACATGGCCTGAACTGTGGGTGATACAGTGTAATAGAGACTGTAGCTAAGGTTCACCCAGTGGTGACCCTGGGCTCACACACTGACCTCGATTGTGGCATTTCTCAATTGTTCCACTCAAATCTTTCAATAAAAATTCTTTTATTGATAATTTGGCTGATCACACTTATAACACCAGGTAATTTGGTTTACTCTCAGTAATAGCAGTCAGTCAGTATAATCAGTCATAGCATATAACCATATAACTAGAGCTAATATTTGTGCACAGTGTATGGCTTCTTGGAAAGCGCCATTTCCTCTGATTGCTGTCTAATATTCAGCTCCTGTTGCAGATTTATTTTATTGCATAGACACAGATAATTTTTGCTCAGATGATATTTGGATCTGAAAAGTGTCAGTAAAGGAATGCGGCCAGGAACTCCAGCCAGTCTTGGAGAAAACCATATCTTCTGGGCTTAATCTAAAACCAAAACTAAAATCAAAACCAAAACCAAAACCAAAACCAAAACCAAAACCAAAACCAAAACCAAAACCAAAACCAAACAACAACAACACACTTTTGTTACTGAAAATATACATGAGAAGAAGTTGATATGTAAGAGAAGATGACAATTGAAGTGTTTTGATCATCAGATGCTTGCCATAGCAGAGAAGAATGGATAACCCCAGAGTGCTACAATGCAAATTTGTCCAATAAAAATGAAATACAAATTCTAATAAAAAATATACAGGAATAAAATAATTTTTTAAAATGTATATATTTTATACAATTGCATATATATACAAATGTATAAAATACATTTTATACATATGTATATATAAAAATGTATACTATTTTATTAACATTACATGATGTTCAAAAATGAACTTTAGCCATTTAAAACTGTTCTGATAAACAGAAAACTGATATGTATCTGCTGTATTGTAGCAAATGTATCTTTGCAATTTTTCTGGTGGCAGGTTAGTTGCCTGGGAATCTTTTACAATACACATGAATTTCTGCTTTGACTACACTGCCTTATTCATAGCAATACATGCATGGTAAAAAAACCTTGTGTTTCATGACAGCTATTTTAAATGCCATGGATTATTTAAACAACTATGTTCTATTGTGTTCATATAAATAAGATAAATCTGTTCTTAGTGATAGGTATGAAAATCTTTAATTCTAGGGGGAAATTGGTAGCTCAAATTAACTGTGAGCCACTTACTGACTCTTTCTGTGATTCATTCTTGAATTTCTAATTGTGTTGACAAATATCGTCCACTACAGATGTACAAATTTCTACCCTAAACATATGTATAAGACAGATTCTGTACTTCTAGAGCCAATTTCTGGAACAGTATTTAAGTATTTTTTTAAAAAAGCATGACAACCCAAACTTTCTGAGACACCTTGAAAACTCCTTGTTCAGTGCTTGTTTTTTCTTTCAGGATTTTGGTCACAGGCACACAAAAATAAAGTAAGGTTCCATTTAAAATATTAATTTGTAATCTTTGTCATAACTTTAAGGTAAATAGTTGTATATTTTTCAGGGTGTTTTTCAGATCACCTTTATATATTTTATTGCCTGAAAGGGTAGAATTCATTCATTAGGAGAAAGTCAAGGTATTAAGCAGAAATCATCAGCAGGTCATTGACCATTTCCCCTTTGATTATGGGAAATTGTCCTCATGTTTCTGTGTTCCTGCTTAGGAAGTAAAGTAGCTGGAGAACAACTGGTGTTACTATTAAGACTGAGTCAAAGAAAGCATTTTCCTCATTCCTTATCACTGCCGTTTCCCATACTCCCAATAAGGGATGAAGATTCTGCTTTGCCCTCCTTTTGCTACTAATCTATTTGTAGAATTTTTTTATAGTCTATTATAGCAGTTGTCAGATTAATTCTTATTTGAGCTTTGGCCCTTTCAATTTTCTCCCTGCATAACCTCATAATATCCTTGTAATCATCCTGAGCTGCCTGCCTCTTCTTCCAAAGGTTATAAATTTTCCTTTTCATCCCCTGAGTTCCAGTCAAAGATCTCTGTTCAGCCAGGTTTGTCTTCTCCATTGGCTCATCTTTTGGCACAAGATGATGGCCTACTCCTGCCCTATTTCCTTCTTGAAGAATGTCCAACTTTCTTGGGCTACTTTGTTCTTCAGCACTGCCTCCCAAGGGACTCTCTCCACCAGTCTCCTAAGCAGTCCAAAACCTGCTCACCTGGAAGTCAAACACAGGAGTCCTGTTAACATCCCTCCTCACTTCTAGAATAGAAAACTCTTATTTCAGGACTGCTGCGCTCAGGATTGTCATATCAAACATAAGTCCTTCTCTGTTTGCAAACAGTAGTTCCAGCAGAATATCTTCCCTGGTTGGGTCCCCAGCCAGCTGTATCAGCAAGTTATTTTCCCACATAGTCCAGACTATTTCCTCTCTATTTTATTTCCAGCATACAACAGGTATGTCAAAGTCCCTCATGAGAAGAAGCAATAGTGAGACTTCCTACAGATGCTTATAGAATATTTTTTCTGCCTCTTCATACTGGTTACCTCTATAATTGATTCCAACCATGATATTTGCCTTCTGGGCCTTCCCTGATTCTCATACTATTGTCACCGTCACGAAGTAAATATTCTGCAATACCTGACCCAAGTAAAGTCTTGGGGAAAAAAAAGGATCATCTCAAGACAGATGGTGCTCAGCTGGAGAGAGTCTGGAGGTGAGTGATTCCTACTTTAGAAAATACCATTTAACAGGAAAAGGAGATTTGGAGATCTTTTAGTAATTTGTCCTTTTTGACAATAAAATATCAATCAGATCCTTAATAACAGTGGTACTGTATCACAACATTCAGTGTTTTTGAACGACACATTTTGTAAAAGAAAATACTTTTAAAATTTTAATGTTGTTGCTTATTGGTTAATATTATATACCTTAAAAGATTATTGTGAGGAATAATAACTGGTCCACCATAGCTGGACATATTTTACTTTCTGCAGAGGTTCATATTGGTTACCGGTATGAGTACCAGCCCAAGTTGGTGTAAACTCATGTATTAAGTTAAGCAGTATGCTGAGAAACTTAGCTTCTAGTGATTTGTAAACAAAAAACTCACCATTTTCAAGACTAAATAAATGTAATTATGAAGTTTAAAAGGTTTATTTTTAAAGATATTTAGGATTCAGTCTTGAGTTACAAAATCCATGACTAAATAATTTCTTTCTGTGAAAACAGGAGACCCAGGATGTTTAAGAAAGTTTAGCAAAATCATTTTATGTCAGTGCTTAAACAGCTGCATTAAAGTAAGAAGTTAGTTGCATGCAGGCTTTGACTGATGAAGTGTCTTCTGTCTGAGAAAAAAAAGAAATACTGAGGCTTGTCAGAGTTTTTGTTATAACAAAGGGTGCAACGGTAAACCAAAGCTCTATTATCTTGGCCATTTGTAAATAACTTTGTTGGAATCAAATTGCCTATGAAAACAAAATAAATTAAAAAAAAACAACAACAACAAAAAAAACACCAAAACCAAAAACAACAACAAAACAAACAAACAAACAAACAAAAACCCCCCACCAAAATAAACCAAAAAAAACCCCAACCCAACCAAACCAAACAAAAAACCCCAACAAACCCAAAAACCCTTACCATATCCTCCTGTGCTTCTTGAAGAACAATTTTGATATTTGATTCCTGCTTTACATACCAGATCTCTGACTTATGAGTCATGCAATTGTGTCACAATATCCTACCATATGTTGAGCTATGTTAGAACTATAAGAGTGTGAATGATCAAGCATTCACTTGAGATTACTATAGAAGATGTGTTATAGTGGCAATATCTGTCAACTTGGTTTTCATTCCTGTCTGTAAAAAAAAAAATCTTCAATATTTTTAAAGGAAAGATACCAAAACTGTTGGCTTTTTTATTTTTTTTTTCTTGGTTGTAAAAGAAAGTGAAAAATCACTGAAAAGTGAAAGGGAAGAATTCAGGGTTTTGAATTTTTAAATGCCATGGCATAATTATTCTAGTTGCAGGAACTATCTATACATTTCATATGACAGAAAATATCTTTCTGCTTTATACCTAAAAAGTAAAAACATTTACTTTCACTATAAATAGGTTTTATATTTGACGTAGAAAAACAAAAATTCCCTTTCTAAACTCTCTCAGATGACAATTCTGGTCAGCAAAACTCTTCAGTGGAAGTATTTAATGGTATTGCCTCAAAAGAAATAGCCAAACTGAATTTCCAGTTTGTTGTATCAAATGTATAGTTAATATTTCCCTCATTTGAAGAAAATAGAATCTATTAGTATATGAAAATACTATATAATAACATACAATAACAGAATTTAATTAAAAATATTTTTGTAAATTGTTGTCCTATAGTTACTTTTTTTTTCTTTCAAACTAAAGTTTTTCATTTTACAAACACTTTTTTCTGTAGTAAGTGATTTCCCAGGTAGTAAAAGCACACATATATTTAAATTTTGATCTCCAAAATAAGCAACTGTTATCATATGGAGAACAGCCTCTCTACATAAACATAATGATTCAGGATGAAAAGCATCTTACTCTAACACTCATTTCTTTGCAGGATAAAATTTCACACAATGACAGTAGCTAAGAAGAACTTGCTGCTTAATTATGAACATTCTTTGTGTGTTATAATTTAAACATGAGAGTTAATAAGGTTGAGTACAGCAGCACTGTGACCAGCATGAGAAAATCCCCAAAACTCTTGTTTATTTAAATAGACTACTAAAAGGGACTTGGTAGTGATCTTGGGGTTCAGCTAATTTGAAGCATCTCAAAACCATTGATCTACTCGGATTTCTGAGAACCACATTTATTGGCTTTATTTTGTTACACCGACATTTTTTTGAGCACCAGCCAGGTTCCAGAAGTACAGTTTCAAACCTTATAAAACCATATAAAATATGATTTTATTCATCACCTCAGTCAGTGGTATCAAAATTTCATGCTGAGAAGAGTCAGGTCAATAATTACTGCATTTCTTTGAGGATGTCTGTTAACTGTCCCAATCAAAGCCATAAATAGATGGATTAACTACTTGTCTACCTGCTCTACTCAACCACATGGTTTAGAAAGGACAGTGATATAATACCTGGAATATCTGATCCTCAAAAGACAACCTCTTCAAGACTGGACCTTCAATTTTTTTTTCACTCTTGCTCTGTCACAAGGTTTTTTCCTGTAAGGTATCTACCATAGAGTTTGAGAAGAGGCAAGAGTTCATTATTACCTTTACTTCTCAGTTTTAGAACACTCAGAACTGGTCTGTAAAGCACAGGTGTATAAAGTAAATAAGATACAAGTATCACACTCTTTTTGCCCTAATTTCTTCTAAAATAGCCTGATTTAGAATGTAATAGACCTATCTTTAAAATGTATTTGCATATAAATGGCAATATGAAAATATAAATTTCTTCCAGAATCAAGGAGAATCAGATTCAAATCATTAATCAAAAATAACAATACACATGTAATTTTATTTATTCCATTAAATATTCATTGGACTGAAACAGTTTATTGCTATCACTTAACCAAATTAGATTCAAATGGATGGCCAAGAGGCCATTTCCTTCACAACCCATAATAATCCTTTCAGGCATTCATTCCCATAGGAACACTTAGAACTGAGCTTTAGTTTATTATTATGATAAGATAATTTAAAATTTTAGCAAGCTAACATGTGAAAAGGGCTGTAATAATCTTGTGGCATGTTTAAAGACCATGAGCTAAAAATATTCTAGAGCAGAGTACTGAAGAATTTTTCTGATTTAGCATAAAATTAAAAATCTTTTAAATATCTGGTTCTGAGACAAAATATTTTCAATTTTCTACTCTTTGCTTTGTAGCTTTTTGTTTGTCTAAATCACCACCATATTTCTTGGTTTTATCCAGCTTTAACTTCTATATTTTAATTGTAATGTCTTGGCTATTAGTACAAGGACAAGTATACTGCAGCTTTCATTTTGGTCAAGGACTCAAACTATGTAATAGGTTGAAAAGCTCATATTTTCTGTCTCTCCCAATATAGTGAATAAAATAAGTGTCCCCTTAGTTTATTCATTAATAACACCTTTTTCTTGCTCTCTCTCTCTCTTTTTGTCTTTTTTTTTTTAATTCCTTTTGTAAGAATGAGCTAAGAAAGTAATTCTATCCTAATATGAAGAATAGGATATCAGTGCATTGTGAATTTGTGAGTGAATGTTCTATTGACCCATAACATACTCACTAGCATTAACTAGGCCAAGTGTCATACAAGGCAAAGTATCAAGCTTTCTGGCTTCTACACTTCTTTTTCACTTGTTAACCACCTCTGAGACTCAGAGCTCTCTTTGGAGGAGAGTGCTTGACTGTTGGAAGTATCCTCCTCATGAATCAGAAGTTATTCAGAACATGGATGTTTAATATTCTGAGCTCATCTCAAGCTGCCTCAATTGCTCTCAAGGGGGCTGTCAGTGTTTAAGATATCAATGTCATAATGCCAAACTTGATCTAGGGAGGCACAGTGAGGTCAGAACACCAGAGCAGTGGCATGAGTCATTATTGAAATGATGCCTACATGGCTGCTATGGTTAAATGTCCCACTTTTTGTGGGTGTACCATGAGTATCAACAGTGTAAAATCCTACTTACACAGAAGAACATAATTATCTAATAAGTAGTACTGCTGCTAATTTTTAAATAAGTGATTTAGGAGTACTACGTTAGATAAGGAAGTTGTTTTCTCAACACCCTTGAGAACATAATGGAGATAAAATTCTAACGTGGGAAATGAGGTTATGTAGATGTACTGAGGACTGGAAATGAGATATGAGATCTCAACTTGGTTTATACTTAATGCTGTGTAGGTGGTTTTGCCACAGATATCTCGTGTCTGAATTTTTCAAGTATTGTGGAGTTTCTCTTCCAAGTTCCAGCAGTAGAAATATTTATGAATGCTATGTTATATCTAGAAAAACATCCAAAGTTCTGTGTATTTCTGTTAGAGAAAATAAAGACGTTATCTGTATCTTGTACTTAGAGGAGACATGGGAATTTTTTTCAGTTCCTGGGAGAAATGATTGTGCAGCCATTCAGTCTTCAGAAAAGTTACAAATTTTCTCATAAAGTTCTCAAAATAACTGAAACTTCTTGAGACCCATCAGATTTCTCATTCTAATTCGGTCTCTGACTTTGCTTATTTTGGTATCTTAAATATTATCCTAAAGTCCAAGTTAGAGGATATAGCATGATGACAAAGTATTAAAAAATTAGTGTGTTCGTTTTGTCAGTTTCTTTACTAGTTTTTCCTCCAGGGCTTTGGTCCATTGACTGTACAAATTACACTCACACTGTCTTACTCCTGGGCTTTCTGTGTTCTGAGAGAGCTAGCTGTCTCTGGAGTAAAATTTGAGCATGGTTTAAATGACAGTTTTTAATAGTCACTTACAGACATCATCCGTCTGTAACTTGTACTTGACAGATGTAGTTTGTTTGTTATTTTTTTGTCTGTACCATGCTCTACTTTTTGGCCTGGGAGAACCTCTACAACTATTCAAAAACTGTCTACACATCCACTAGCTCTTCAATTAATATTGTTAGTGGGACGAAAACAAGATTCTTCACCCCAGCTTTGTGTTTTCAGATAGAGTAAAAAGAGCAAATTGAAAGTTAATATTATTAATTTTATATTGTTGTGCCTGAGATGAGATGAGATGAGATGAGATGAGATGGATTGTAAAGAATAGTGAAATGCATACCATTGAAACCAAGAAGACAGTGGAACAAGCCAACCATTTAAATATGGTGTACTCCAGCAAGCACTTCGAATACTGCATTCAAAAACCTGATTATGGATTTACATAATTTGAAAGACAAAACCTGACCCATTCAAATAAAGATACAAATATGTATGAATAGCACTTTGGAAATTCAAGACATTTGGGAGATAAAAAATTTGTCTGGATTTGATAGGACTTTTCCTTTTTCTTATTTTTACCACAGGGTCATTTGTAAGAGAAAAGAGCTGAAAAGATAAATTTAATACTGATTTTTTTTTCAAGACCATTTATTCTGTAATAATGTGACCCCATGCTGCTGCCATGGCCAGTGAGACCTATTATCACATGCTGAATATTATTTGTAAAAGTTACAACTACCTGGAGGCAGCATTAATTATAGCAAGCAGTTTAACCTCAGAAAAGATAAAAATCAATTGGTGAAGCCTGAATGGAAGCCACATGGCTGCTCTTTAATTCATATTAGGAAAACAGAGTTTCTCTTCCTAGAACTGAGTACTAACTGTATGCTTTTAAAAGATAACTGTATGCTTTTAAAAACTCTATTTCTGAAATACTAAACAATGGCCAGAATCATTTATGAAGTGTTATGCACAAAAAGAAGCCCTACCTTTGTAAGCCCCACCCTGAGGGATGAGACACAACCTTTGTAAGATATCTTACAATTCGGAGCTAAGTGTACTGCAACTGTTATTGTAATTCCACCTCAATAATAAACTAATTGATGCTTTAACTGGTTTAGGGAGTTAAGCTAAGGAGTAAAGGATAAGAAATAAATTGTTTTTAATTGGAATATAGTCTGTGTGCACATGTTGAAAGACTAATCACTTGAAAGAGTGCAGAAACATTTGTGGATAACTACAGGGATGGTTAATGTACTCTCTGAAGGTATGCAGAGTTTTTAGTAGAGGTCCTCAGTTATGAGAGAGACTAGTCAATCTTGTTGTAATTATGAAAAATAACTCTACCAAAGAGCAAAGATAATTTGAAATATGGACCACTGCATCATTTCTCCCAGGTTTTAGAAGCTGCCATGTCTATATTGACTATATTGAGCTGGGAAGAGGCGCAATTTTGTCAACACTTGTTACTCATTTAGAGCAGTTTTTTGAACTAAATGACTATTATTGAAGTGAGGGTTAAAGCATAAGCATAATATAAACATAGGTGAAATGAGGTAACTTGTTTACTGTTAGCTTGTGCATTTGTCTTTACCTGACCTCTAGCATATCTCATATAGGTTGACATTAATATTTATATAATTTTGCTCCATGAAATACTAAAATCTGTTTCAAAGGAGCAAGCAAGCATATGTTGTCTCCCAGCTGGTTTAGAATTGCAGAGCTTAAAGAAACATAGATTAATCTATACTATAACGTGACTTCGAATTTGATAAAAATTACGCAAAAATATCTTTGGGATTTAGGAGAGTAGTAAAGAGGAGTAGAAAAAAAATCCATGCAAGATATACTCCTTCTAAATACATTTTAATATTTTTTTAGTGATAGACCTAATTCTAACTTTACATTGTTTTAAATTGCTCTAAATGTAATGATCTGGATCAAGTTATTTTTAATTTACACAGGTGTAATTGAGATTTGACCCAGATGTGCACCCATGATTGTTGCTCTATCTGGCAGAAAGTTTTTGTTATTTCTTATCCAAGTTTAAGCAATAAAACAATCTGATTTCGAGATTGTGAAACATCTTCTGAGTTACTGTTCCTTCCAGCAGCTTTAGCAATTCCATATGACCTGCCTTTATTGAGCAGATTAGAATTTTCCTGAAATATTGCACTTTCTATATATCATAATTGTTAGCTCTGGTAGAAAATTTTTCTTCAGTTCTTGTGCTCTGTTACAGTCAAGATCAAGGATCAGACAGCTAAAGTTAAATTATCTTGTTCTCCTTTATATAAAGATTACAAAAATATGAAGAATGGAGACAGATAATAGAACAGTATTACTTTGTTCCTCTTTGTATATTTGTTTAGTGCTTAGAAGCAGTCATTTCAAGCTGATACATATTTCTGTGAAAATGCCTTCCTATTAGTTTGGCTAGCATTTCAGATATTTTGAAATAAATCTGAAAATAACATTAAAAAAATCACCCATTCTCTCATCTTAATGCCCATAAATACCCTCATCTAACTATGGAGAGCAAAAGCATTGGAAACTATCTGCTTACAGTGAAGAGATACCTAACATAAAATCTGTTTTACATGGTCATGATAAAGGTTGTTCAAACTGTTGGTTGTTGATGGATTAAAGTCCAATTGACTCAAAGTCCAAGTGTCCAGGCATTGACACTTCTAAGCAAAGGTTTTAATACAGGTGGGAAGAGATTTCTTCAAATCCTTCAAAGTAGTTTTATTTCTAAGTGTAAAAAGCCTCATATAATTCAGGTTTAGAAATAGCCTAGGATGTTCAATCTACCCTTATTGCGATAGGTGGTGAATCTAGACTTTCTTCAAAGGTATCAATTTTTCAGATTTTTGATACCATAACTGAAGTTTAACTGATTAAAGATACCAGTAGACTGTATGTTCTTGGCTTTCACAAAATATAATAATGATTATTCCATATTGACATAATGTTATGAGGCAACCTGCAGCATTCTTTGCCATTCCTAAGATTAAAAAATGTTTGTTTTCAGTGAGCTATGACTTTATTTTGTTATGTACTCCTGAATTTGGTAAGGAATGACATCACAGTTCTCAAATGTTTTTCATGTAATTCCTGTTATATTAAGCTTCAGAGGGATAACATATCACGTATCACAATTAACTGATTATTCCCATATATTACCTCCTTTCTCTAGAGGGGTTACTGTAATTATTTCAAGAGTAAGGCACACAGCAATTTGTCTTTCTGGTTGAAATGAAACATTACTTCACAGATAACAGATAACTTCACAGATAACTATGAACAGCAATGAACTTTCCTTCAATTAGTCTAGACTGAATAGTCTCTGATAACCCTACTGTGAAATTACTGAAAAGAGTAGACAGATATCCAGCTTGATTTTGAACCTTGTCTCTTCTAGTTGCAGAGAAATCCAAACAGCATGCCATTTATCATATCCTAAATTAAGCAGCTGGAGAGCTGCTATAATTTTTCAGTGGACTGTGTTGTCATTTGCAAGGTTACTCAGAAATACTTTGGCAAATGAACCACATGTGTATATGCTGCCACTTTGTTTCCCTGCAAAAGCACACACTGTCCAAATTCTGCTTCCTAGCTGATCTACCATTTTTATATTGTATCACAAAATGAAGCATTGGAGGCTCCCTCCAATGTCAACAAACAGCTTTAAACTGTGAGGATGTGTCCTGGTTCTGGGCAGGACAGAGTTCATTTCTTCACACAAGCGTGTGGGCATTCTAGACTGTTATTTTATACCACCTCCTGCAACGGGGTAGAATCATGGTCAGGAAGAGAAAGGTGGCCCCTGAAGGGCCTGTTGCCATTTTGTCCTTATCTAGAGTGTTGCATGGCACCAGGTTGGTCGGTGAGCATCTTTGCGTGTAAGTCACCCTAGTTTTGTAGAGTTGTTTTTTTTTGTTTGTTTGTTATTTTTTTTTTTTAATGATGCTGTTACAGTTTCTTTTCTTATCTCACTGCTGTTTGCCATATTTCTTACCTCTGCCTTTTGCTCTCTCTCACCAGAGGGAGTCGGGGGAAGGGAGACGCTGTGGTTTTCATTTTAGTGGAAGCTGCAATTAGAATGAGCTGGAGTTGCTGGAAGAAGGACAGAGCTGACAAGAGAGTCACTATGTGAAAAGTGAAGGCACTGGGTCCATAGTACACAGCATGTATACACACTGCAGTCTAGAAACAGCAGAAATATTCTGATTTGCAGTCAGCTGTATTCTAGAAAAGCTTAGCTCTTTATGCCAGTGTAAGGTAGTGTCAATATTTAGTGTGCTAATGAGAAGTATACCAATATATGAAATCCAGATTCCATTAAAGTCATCTAAATCTGTGCTTCCATGAAGCATGTTTAACTTGAGTAGACTTGAATTTAATGACAGATATTTAGTAAGAATGTAGAAAAAAATAAACTTTGTTACAACTTTGTTTCAACTTTGTTTCAGCATTGAAATAATATAAATATTTGGTTTTTCAAGAATAGTTTGCAACCAAGAAAAAATCTTTCATATATGTTAGTGAAGATAATGTAAAAGAGCCACACATCCAAAGACATAATAATGTCAAATAATACAAGAAAACAAATATAGTAAATGTAACACAACATAACATAATGTATTGTTTCTAGAACTCAAGTATTCACTCATTCTTCAATCAATAATAATCAGTGAAAACTGAATAATAATCAATGAAAACAACCAATCAAGACATCAACATTCTAAGGTTCACATCATAAATCTTTTACACACGTAATAAAGTCTTTGTGGGGTTTTGGAATATTTAGAATTGGAAATTATTAGTTTATATCCTGTAATTTTTTCAGTAAACTCCTGGGCGATGTATTTAGATTTGCTTCTACTTGGTTCAGCTATACTACCAGTAACTTTGGTTCATGCACCCCCTTTGATCACAGATTTATGTGGTGTCGGGGCTGATTCATACTGCAGATGAACAGAGGATAAACAGCTTGCTATTCTGTTTTCACAGGAGGTATCAGAAGTCCTGTTCACCTTCCCTTGACACCAAGATTCTGTGCCAGTGAGTCTGAAAGTTGCCTTTTTGCATTACTGCAATTTTGAAGCCCAGAAAACAGTAGCTTCTACGTGATAGTGATGTTAATGCACATTTCTGGGTTATTTTTTATTTTCTCCTATTTACTTCATCTTTCTTGAGAGTCTGCTTCCAACTCAGTGCTACAGTGTTCCTTTGGTCACAGACACAAACAACCCCACAAGTTTATTAATTTTATTTTCTGCTTATCTAGTTGCTAGAGGATCAAAGATGGCTCTTTATCCTGGATCTATCTGCAATCTACCAGAACTTCAGATCAGCCTCTCCTTTGACTGATGTGCAAATTATTGTTCTTTAAGACAGAAACTTTCAACTTCAGTGTGGTAGTCTTTCAGTTAGGAAGTCTGCGTATTCTGAAAATGTCTTTCTTATTGTTTGGGAAAGAAGTCTCTTATTCTTTCAATTTTTTTCTATTTTAGGCAAGAACACTGAACATCAAAAATTTTGTAATTATAGGTGTTGTATAGGAGAGACATTTCATAGTTGCTATGCCAGAAAAGTTGGAAAGATAAACATCATGTTTCAGAGGCTTAATTTAGTCAAAAATTTAGAAATTATTTTTTTTATAATTGCCTTAGATACAAGAAATTTTCCTGTCCTACTAAAGAACCTTGTCAGAAGTCTTTCAGAGTTTTTCTCATTTATATTCTGTTACATCCCCTTATTTACAGTTCCATTATTTTAATTCACCTTTCAAGCAGAATTTCAGTTGCAAATATGTGTTCCAAATGCATCTTGTTGACCTTTCCAAGACTCATGAATAGATGGTGCTGTCAGTCAGATATACTTTAATGATAAAGGTAGCCAACTGGTCCTAGAAAACTCTACCAGGACAGGGGATCTCAATCATTATGGAGCAGCATGATGCAAAATCTTCCTGGGGAGTTTTTAGGTCTTACTGATAGAAATGGGAATTTCAGTGTAGAAGTAATGTGTCTGTAAGCACACATAATGGGAGTTACATTTGTGGGAGTTTGTTCGTTTGTTTGTGGTTTTTTTTTAATTATTGCTTTGTAAAGACTTAGTTACGAATAACTTGTACAATAATTAGTTCCGAAATATAACTTTTTATTTAGTCATCAGCCTCAGTAGCAGATAGATATTGATGCTTTTTAACTCCAATATCTTTGTTAACACCGAACTAAAGAAATTAATAGCTGAGGTGCGTTTTTCCCCTACCATGACAACTTATATTTCAATGAGAGTTTGCAACAAAGAGTTCTCTCGTGATGTCTAAACCTATCAAAATAAATTAATGAAGAGGTTTCTGAGCTTGCAAAGACTATTCTTTAAGAAACTACACGTATTTAGACAAGGTTTATTGAAACTTTGGTTGAAATGACAGCTCAACATCCGCTTCCAAGTAAGTTCAATTAAATTAGCATTCCATCATAGGATATTAGTTTCATGGTGCAGAGAGAAATTATAGGCTGATATTTGCATATATGGAAATATATAAGAGGAATGAAGCATATAGAAAGAGGAGCAAGCAGCAGTAATTATAAAATTATTTTGGTTTTAAAACTATCTGGCAAGATAAAATAATTTTATAAGTGTCTTAAGTGAAAAATATGTCAACTTACAACCAAAACATCAATAATTGCCTTGCTATACTATCCTCTTTTCTTCTCTCTAGGCTTTCTCAGGTTATTAATTTCCTGGTAAAAATGAAGGAAAAAAACCAAAACAACAAAAAAAACAATGAACAAAAAACAAACCCCCAATCCATCACCGTCAAACAGAAATACAGCAAAACCCCCTAGAAGATACAAAGATATAAAGTTTTCAAGAAAACTAGAGAAGTTCTACAGTTTCTTTCTTTTTTTTTTTTTAAGAAAAAAAGAGTGAAGCTAAAAAGTGTTTAATGCCTTGCATAAAGATTTCCAAGTGTTTAGGTGGGATTTGTCTCACTAAGTATAGAGTTTAGATGTGTCTATCCAACCTTTTTATGCAGGTCTTTCTTCATAGCCAATAAAATCAGGTTGATATAGTCAATGGACTTTAGGACATGATTAATTTCATTGTAAAACAGGCATTAAAATTGTTCAGCATATCTGCTTCTTTTTATTCAATGGTAAGAGACATTAAATGACTAAACTTTTTTGTTTTTTTTTTTAACACATATAAGATTTGTTTTCTAAGATGTGACTTGGACATCTGGATTTAACCCAGCAATTAGTATTGCTTGTTTCCTTTTTTTGTGCCTTGATGTTCTTGTCAAAAGTATTTCTTATATTTATGTTTTTTAAACTCTCTAGTACAGATGGATGCAAATTGCTACAGAAGAGTCGAAGTTTGCCTTAGATTAGGAGCCAACAAAATATATGTAATTTTTAAAGTGATCTGTGCTATTAGGACCAGACTCTCCATTCCCAGAGTAGTTTCAAAATATATTCTAAGATGTGATCTCTAAACCAGCTTCCATTTTAAAATATATATGAAGACTGAATGCTCTACATCATGAACTAGTCAAATACAGAATTTTTACAGGAAAATAAAACAAGCAGTTGCTGATACTTACATTTTGGGAATGTGCAACACAATAAGACAATCTAATTAAGCTAAGTATCCTTAGAATACCTCAAATATATGCAATAAATTTTGTCATGATGTGAAAATGTTCCAGCTCTCATTTCTATTTCCTCTTCGCATTTGAAAATCTTGAGCTAATTTTTCTCATCCTGGAAAAGATTAGTCCTATTTATGTGCTGAAAAATTGAGTTCACCAGTAATAACTTATTCGTTTCTTTCACATAGTTTACACTGCATTCAACCTATAGATGAAGGAATTTCAGGGAGAAATAGGACATATTAAAAACTAAGGATGTGGAAACACTCAAAGTCAGGTTGGGCAGAATTCTGAAAAACTGGATCTAGTTGAAGATGTCCCAAAATACTGCAGGAGATAAAAGAGTATATCCTGAACTGTATTTAAGAGAAACGGTGATTATTTGCTCATGTCCAAAATCATCACTTGAGTCCCTAAGCTCCTCAAGGAATTTTAAATTTTAGATCCCTGTCTGAGATGAATAAAAATTTATCCTTTGCTGAGCTGAGGAAGTTGATGTGAGAGGGGTCTGACAAATCCATTTCTATGTTTTATCACCATTTTATTACCAGGTTGACTGCTGTGAATTTCAGATCTCATTCAATATAAGTAGAAAGGAAGTAATATAATTCAATGTTTGAATGTCTACTCATTAGACATATAACTTTTTAGGCCTTATGTTTTTGAGTGACTTAGTGTTTAGGCAGCCTTTTTGATGGGGTCCAGTGCCTGTGTAACAGTCTAAGAGCTCACATTTAAGCCTTCCAGTGACATCATGTTCTGTTTGTTTGGTGCTCAGTTGCAATGAAAAATAAGGTCATTTATTTATCTGTCTATTTATTTTTGTATTTAGAAAAACTGAAGAAAGTTATTCTGCTCTGAAGTAATGTGGTGTATTGTATGAGTATGACATGGGTTTGATAGCAGTGGGAGTTACAGATGTGACTTCTTTTAAATCATTCCAGAATTTTCCTTTATGACCAATAGAACTCCTGGCTGAAACTGAGCCAATCAGCCATAGCAGTAGCACTTCTGTGATAACATAGATAAGAAGGGGAAGAAAACCTTGTTCACAACTTCAGTCAAAGGTAAAGAGTGAGAGTATGTGAGAAAAAACAGTCCTGACATCAAGGTCAGTGAAGAAGCAGGGGAAGGAGGTGCTCCAGGTGCTGGAGCAGAGATTGCCCAGCTCATGGTGAAGACCATGGAGAGGCAGACTGTCCCCCTCCAGCTCATGAAGGGCCCTACACTGGAGCAGGTGGATACACTCAATGGAGCAAGCTGCTGGTAGGATCTGTGCCCTGTAGAGAGAGGAGCCCATATTGGAGCAGTTTTGCTAGCAGGACTCATGACTCTACAGAGGATCCACACTGAAGCAGTTTGTTCCTACAGGATGGCACCCCATGGAAGGGACCCATGCTAGAGAAATTCACAAAAACTCCAGCCCATGAGAAGGACTCACATCAGAGAAATTAATAGAGAACTGTCTACTGTGGGAGAGATATGGCAAAGACAACATGTGATGAACTGACCACAACCCCAAGTCCCTGTCCCCCTGTGTCTCTGTGGTGGAACGAGGGTAGAGAAATCCTGAGTTAATTTGGGCCCATAAATAAGAGAGGGGCGGAAATAATGTGCTGTATGATTTGGTTTGATCTCTGATTACCCTACTCTGACTTTTGATTAGTAATAAATTAAATTAATTCCCCCAATTTGAGTCTGTTTTGCTCATGATAGTAATTGCTGAGTGATCTCTCCCTGTCCTAATCTTGACCAGAGAGCCTCTTGTATTTTTCTGCTTATCCAGTTGAGGAGAAGGAGTGATAGAGAGTGAGAAGCTTGAGGGACACCTAGCATCCAGCCAAAGTCAATCCACTACATGTGGCTTAGCTGCTACAGTCTTACTCTAAAGCTGTGATCAAATTTCTAAAAACTGTCTACACAGTTTCTTTTAAAATGTTTCACTGTCCTAGTACATAAGTACTAGTAGATGTGTTTTCTAGCTTGTTTCTCTAAGTTTCAGGATGAACTCTGTCTTGCTGAACCAGAAATTGTTAGAATTCTGACTTATAGATGTATTATTTTATAGATATTTATATATATATAT
>VWYO01023271.1:7991-23591 GCA_013400275.1 Rhadina sibilatrix
AAAAAAAAAGCATGCAGAAATCAGTTATAAACAATTTGTCTAAATCATAATTCTATGATTCTAAGTATTACAGGAAGAGGAGGAAATTGTTTTTCCCCCAGCAAACTAACCAGCCTGTTTTGGGAATATTATATTGGGTTGTGTGATAAGAATATGCAAATCCCATATCCTCATGGGAGCAACAGTGTTTTCACTTTATAGGGGAAATTTAATTTTGTTCATCCCAAATTCATAGAAACAGTGAGATATATACCTTCGATGATCACTGTATCCTTAAGACTGTATATGTTTTTAACTGGCAGATTATTTCCGAATGTCACAGCTTGCAAGGTTCTTCTTTTCCAACATTTAAAAATTATTTCTCTGTTAGTTTAGGATTCCTCAGTGGCCCAGCCAATTCCCTTTCTGCAAGAAGAAAATCCTGCCATGGTGGCAAGAAGAAGCTGCCCAGACACAAGTTCTGTTTATGCTTTTTTAACAAGGTGCAAATATTGTTTGTTATACAGTCTTACAGTTAGAACACAATCCAGCTTTGTATAAACTAAAATTTTTTTGAGTTGTGAATCTTTTGAAAGGTAAATTGAAACACAAGTAGTGTTTGCCCAGAAATGTAACTTTGACATAAAACCACAAAAACACTAGTATGACTGCATTCAGAAATACACAAATTCTCAAGCATTTATCATTACATTTTCATTGAGAAAAAAACACATTAATTTAACCTAATTCATCCACCTTTTCCAGAAAAAAGCATTGAATTTACAGATAGATGCATAGTTACAGAATGATAGAAACCTGAGAACAGAATTGATAACAGCTTTTTTTAAATTTTTTTTTTTTTCCCATGAGAAAAATATAAAAAGCATTTGGACAAGGCTATGGATGCTTCAAGAATTCTGTAGTCCCTGGTTCAATTCTTAGTTTTATTAGGAGCTTTAAATTTTGTGAACCTACTATGTCCATCCCTATCTCAAAGGAAGCTGTGATATTTTCTCTGTGTAAAAAAAACAGAATGTTGTAGTTCTCTGTGAGATTTTATATGTGCTATGCTTGAACCACAGATTTAATTAATTTACATATACTCTTTTATTAATTGAAATAAGAACAAGATTTATTGAAACATATAAGAACTGATTTACACTCTTAAATAATAAAACTTACCAAGATCAAACAGCACACTGGAAGGCAATATAAGCATTCCCCGAAGAGAAAAATTAGAATATTATAGGGAAAATTAAATTTCTCTAAAGCACCTTTTATACTTGAAATCTCAAATTTTTGTGTGAATATTCCCTGTGTTTATTTAAGAACGCTCGTTATCATATATCTTTGCCTCAAAAAAATTAGGAGCAACTTTGCTGGTAGTTTTACAGGGAGCGAGCATTTCATCCTAGTTGTCTGTACAGTCTGACTTCTGGTATGACACTTAAAACTAAATTCCAGTAAAGAGAAAATTATTTTCTCAACATGTTTGCCTAATAATATGCTAAGTTTTTTTTGTTTCTGAAAATGTTTTTATGTCTCTCTTATCCACTTCTATAATCACACACATCGACCTTGTCAAGGTCTAACCCCAGCTGGCAACTAGCCCCACTCAGAAATTCCCTCACTCCCTCCACGTCAGGATGGAGGAGGGAATCAAAAAGGTGAAGATGAGACAACTCATGGGTTTGGTTTAAGGCAGTTTAATAGAGAAAACAAAAGCCACACATGCAAACAAAACCTTACAAGTGTTTGCACCACTTCCCACGGGCAGGAGGGTGGATGCTCAGCCATCTCTAGGAAAGCAGGCTCCATCATGTTTGGGAGGGCAAACACCACCACTCCAAACATCCCCCATTCTTTCTTCATGCCTCAGCTTTAGATACTGAGAATGACTCCATATGGTCTGGAATATCCCTTGGGTCAATTGGGATCACCTGCCTGGGTTGTGTCCCCGCCAAAATTCTTGTGCATGCCCAGCCTGCTTGCTAGTGGAGTGGTGTGAGGAGCAGAAATGGCCTTGATGCTGTGTTAGCCCTGCTCAGCAGTAATGAAAATATCCCTGTGTTTTTAGCACTGGTTTAGCATAAATCTAAAACACAGACTCATACTAGTGACTATGAAGAAAATGAATCCTACCCCATCCCAAACCAGCACAGTCTCCATCTCAGAACATAAAAAACCTGACAAAAGCAAGGTGGAGATGTAAGCTATCTGAAGAAACATTTATTTTGGTAACTGCTTTTTAGGGGAAGCACTGGACAATTCGAGTGGTTGATCACAGTTAATATCTATGTCTCCTCTTTTCTTCTGAGTTTGTACAGGAGCACAGTAGGTATGATTGCACCATTTTTTTTTTTTTTTGTATATTAGAGATTAATAAGTAGACATAATAAATATTCAACTGGTATAAAAGAAATTTTCACACCTTAAAATTGTATCAAGGAAGACCATCAGTTCTTCGAGGACTATTTGTTTGAGGTGAAATCACAGAGCACAAAACTATTCCAATTTACTTCCAAAGTGCACTCTGACTCCTTTTACCTTTGATTAGTCTCAGACAAAAAGAAGTTCCACCATTATTGGAAATGACATAATTAAGAGCTCCTCCAATATAATTAAGAGTCCTCATGCTGAGATTAAGTGAAATTTATTTCATGATGAAAGCATTAAAATCTAGAAAGTGAAAGGGTCAATGGAAAAGAAAATTAAATTAAAATAACACCCGCACCCCTCATGCAGATTGAATTTTTTCCTTCACTGTGATTCACAGAGAGGCTTTAGAAAGCTGCTAAGGTTTTCAAAAGGAACATTAATTTAGCTGTTGACTATACTAAGGTCTTTTTCCCCCCTTTTTGTAAGAAAATGTATAGGGGCACAAAATTTCAAGGAAAACAATAAAAATAATTAAGAGTGTAATCCATGTGATTGCATCACCAGCTATAGCATTCATGTATTTTCCTTAAATAAAATGTCTAATGGTTTGTTCAGTGATTGCATTTGGCATCATATCAAGGTCTGATCTTGTGACCTCTGAGAATACAGAATTCTTCTAATTATTTCTCCTGCTAATCAGAATATGCTCTTATCCTCCTTTAATGTAAAACAAGCCAGTGTTGCAGGGCACCCTCTTCTCCTCCCTTTCTCTAGAAACTGTTCTGCTACTGCAACTTAAGACCAAAACCATCAAAGATCTCGGTGCAATTTCTCTCCCTCAGGGTAGCCTATCCCTGTAGTTTTATGTCCCAATTCTTTGCCCAGACCATTTTGACTATTATCCTGAAATTTTGACACTAATATATTTTGTATTCTGCTAAAGATCAGTCAAGATCTTCATACAGTGTTTCAACCTGACAAGTGAATGCAAGCTACTTCAGGGTAGAATGTTTTCTTTCAGAATTTCCTTTTTCTTTTCAAAGGTGGCAAAAATATTTTTTAAATGCTACAGTTCTTTCAAATAAAACCATCAAGAGGACACCGTGAAATGTGAGATGATATTACAAAAATATAATAGATATATACCGTATTTAGATAATTTTTGTCCCCATCTTATCATCAGTTTCTACCTTCGAAATAGAGAAAAAATGATATGTCCTTTTCCTGGTTAGGGAAAATCGCACTTCAAAAATATCTCTGCTTTGTATGAATGTTGTTCTCTTCAGGATTACTTGTTGAAATAAAAGAAAGTTTTCATTCCTTCTCCTGTATTATGGAGCAATCTAGAATACAGTAGATTTTCATAATCAGTAACTTTCCTTGTTACCTTTTACCTTTAAAGTTATATATGAGGACCAACAAGTTTTGTCAAGTGTTGTGTACAGTTATGAATGGGACATATTTATGTGACAGTAATTGTTTTGGGTTTGATGCTTCTCGTTTTATCTTCAATTAAATTTGTAGCATTATTCATTTTTCTGTAGTTTCAGTTAAATGTTACAATGAATTTGTATCGCACATGTCTCTCGCAACAGAATTTTACGAAGGATCTCACCCTTTTTGGGTGTATTGGTAAGCATGGTTTTAAGTCATTCATGTAATTTTGATTCAGTCAGGGACTGAAATTCAACAGAGAAATACCAAAGATCTCACTGAGAGCTGGAGTGCAGGTGCACCTGCACCATCACAGGGCCAGAAATGCACAGCACCCCTTTCCTGACCTCTCAGCTCAGACTGCCCCAGTCCCTGGAGGTAATGGCATCAGTTTAAAGCATCCAAATTAAATGCTGGATATGAGAGAGTGTATGTTTTCCTCAGGGCAAGCAAACTCTGACTCCCCAAAACCAAAATAAATAGTTTCTCACCATGGAGTTAGTAGATTGACAAGAGTTTTGGTGGATTCTTGTACACACCTAAGCTCAAAAAAGCAAAGCATTTTCATTCCCATTTCCAACGTATGTCAAAAGCATTATACAGTCTCTTCAACTGCTTTTGTGTTAGTAGAAAAGCTTACCTGCTGTTTTCTTCACTAGTGGCAGAGACAGAGAATGGAAACTTCCAAACTACTTTTCTTTTTCAAATAAAAATTAGGAATACCCAAAGTTTATTAAGCAATATTTATAATGTCATATATTTATATATGACAGATATGAAGTCATATCTATTGGTTCATACCATGTTCTGCAAATGAGTTTTCTATTTTTTCCTGTTTCACCAAGGCTTTGTAAACACAAAAGATATTTCAAAACTATGGTCTTTTTTACTCTCTTCCATGGCAACATTTTATAACAAACTAGGTAGGGAACAAAAATGAGACAAGCAGACAAAATAATTAGAGAAAAAACAGTTTGAGGTACCTCTGTTCATAAGAACAGACCATCTGTAGCTAATTCATATTACTTAAATTTCACAAAATTCATGCCATAAATTGTCTATTGTCTCCCAGCTGGATTTCCATTCCATTGTCTAAAAATTGTTTGCAGTATTTACAATAAAGCTAATCACTTTGTATACCAAAGAGAATACAGACAACAGCAGTGGTGTTGCTTGATGTAGTTTCGAAAAAATGTTTTGGATTATTAGCCTTCAGCTATTTCATTATGCAATGTGATATACATTGTACACTAATACACTTATACAATATACACTTTTACATTCAAGAATATTCACATTCTTCCTTCCATTATCATAGAATAACTTACATTATATTTCCAAGTGGAGCTATGGAGTGGTGGGAGAGATAATAATTTCAAGGAGTGACCTCCTAAACATATACAAAGACATAACTGATCTGAGTATTGAATCATTATTTCAATTATTTATTTTTGTCTGTAATTGTAAAAAGATGTCATGTATGTGCCTAGTATAATGACAATATAGTAGAATATGAAAAGCTTTTAAGTTATTATTAAAAAGTGAACATACTTCTATGTTTAAATATGTTTCATTTTTACCAGTGTAAGACTATAATCAAAAGCTATCTTTAAATTTAGGTTGACTCAATCAAGCTATTTCCCCTCCTGAAATGAAAATCTGTTAGTAGAAGATTTGTTCTAAATGAAAGCAAATATCAGATGTAGTGGTCCCATGGGCATCTCATGAGATTTAACAAAACCAAGTGTGATGTGCTGCACCTCCATTAGGACAACCCCTGGTCTCAACACAGGTTGGAGATGAACAGATCCAGAGCAGCCCTGCCAAGAAGGACTCAGGGTGTGCTGTTGGGTGAGAGGCTGGCCATGACCCAGCCATGGGCACTCACAGCCCAGAGAGCCAAACGTGCCCTGGGTGCATCCAGAGCACCGTGGGCAGCAGGGCCAGGGAGGGGATTCTGCCCCTCTGCTCTGCTCTGCTCTGGTGAGACCCCACCTGCAGTGCTGCATCCAACCCTGGGGTCTCAGTGCAGGAAGGACATGGACCTATTAGAAGAGGACCACAAAGAAGAGTGGTGGGCTGGAGCACCTCTCTTATGAGGAAAGGCTGGGACTGTTCAGTCTGGAAAAGAAAAGACTCCATGGTGACCAATTTGCAGCATTTCAGTAACTGAAGGGAGCCTACCAGAAAGATGGAGAGGGACTTTACAAGAACATGCAGCGACAGAGCAAGGGAGAGTGGTTTCAAATTGAAAGAAAGTAGGTTTAGATTAGATATTAGGAAAAAAATCTTTACTGTTCATGTGGTGAGAAGCTGGAACAGGTTACCCAGAGAAGTTGTGGATGTCTCATCCTTGGAAGCACTTTGAAGCCAGGCTTAATTGAGCTCTAAGTAATCTGATGTAGAGGAAGGTGTCCTTGTCCATGGCAGGTGGACAATAATTGAGCCAAATGTAATCTCCCACTAATTATTTTCACATGAATTAAGGTTCTCTCAATAGTCAGCTCTTTCTTTAGTTGGTTCTCATTTCTCTGCAGGAGCTCTGTTCATCTCTTCTCTAAAATACTCCTTATAAGAGTGAAATGAGAGGACATGGAAGTTTTTAGCTTTTCTGAAGTGTATAAAGGTATATTTTCCTTTTTCATATGGCTGAGAGCTTTCTTCACAGGAGTAAGCTGCTTGTGCCCTATCCTCCCTCTCTTCCTAATTTAAACGTGATTTTAAGGGGAAAAAAAACAATCTAAAACACACATCCCTCCTTCTTCTCTCCACAGCCTGTATGACTATACCAGCTAGGTAAGAGAGCAAGAATTATTTCTTAGTCTAAACAGGATATCATGAACTATTCCCAAATGACTTCCAAAAGTGATTGCTATGCTTTACCTCCCACTCAGAGGATAGAAGTTGACTGGGAGAGCAGCCTTTACCTAGACGAGTAACCATGTAAAGTTGTACCTGGAACTATTTTTCCTGAACTATAGCAGGCTATTTGAGATCTCAGGAGATGTCACATGCCACGGAAAGACCACCTACCTTTTGCACCACTTGTCCAAAACAAAGACTCTAGCTTATATTGGCTTTTCCTTGTTGCATCCTGATGTAAAAATGAAAAACCTCTGACAACAATCTGTATTTCAATAACTTTTTTTTCAAATTTACTGTAATGATATTTTCCATTGGCCAAGGATTTTTAGGATTTTTAGGATTTTTTTGACTTTTAGGATTTTCTATTTCCCCTGTATTTCCCCCATTTGCCTTGTACAAATCTGATTTTTCACCTTTTCCTTAAAGCTACACTTCCCTGTGTTTGAGGTTGGAATATTGATTTGAGCAATACAAGCTATTTTGTTTGTTCAAGGACCAAATTTGCAGGCAAGCATTTTAAATTCACGAGATCTACCTCAGCTGTTCTATAGGACCAGTCTTGCAAAGCTTCCCATCCACTCCCACTGTGGTCCAGGGAAACTGTGACTTGTGCTGACCTCTGTAGGTGTCTCAAACTGAGCTCAAGGCTCTTCACACATGCACTTCACAAGACTGTTGTAAGGATTAATTAGTTAATGTTTAGAAAGAGCTTCATAAAAGTAAAGTACTAAACATTATTGTCACATTAAAGACAAGCTGGACCCCCTTGGACAGAGTTATTGTATTATATGGGCTCTTTGTGCAGATAATTATACATCATAAGACGTTCATGATTATATCAGTAATTCAAGTTACTCAATTCACATTATGCATGTCTTCTATAAAGCTCCAGCTGTCATGTGATCCATTAAAGGTAGGATTTCCATGTGCCTGGAACACAGTTTCAAACCACTCTGATGCTTGAAAATTGTCTGACCAGAGGATTGGGATGTTTTTATAAAACTTTAGGTGTGGCTCTGTGGAAATCTGTGTATATCACACCCATAATGTATCACACTAATTAGTAAGGACAGAGAATTATTCCCTTACAGACTGCTATTTTGACAGATTTTCAGAAATACAAGTAGTTTAAGTTGAAAAGTATAAAAATACTGGCAGGACATACTGAAGAAAAACTTCTGTTTGTTTTTAATTTTTGAGTGTCTCGTTTCTTTCTCTTTTTCATTTCTAGTTACCAGAGTATTTATTCTTCACTCTTTAAATAACCAACTTGTCATGACAAAGCTGCAGTTTTTTCAAGGAGTCTGCAGATGAAAGAGAGTGCAAGGACTTGAATGAGTTCTTAGATGGAATAATTTTTTCTATTTTTGTTTTCTACTGTATGTATTTACAGGTTTTGAAATCTGGCTTGAAATTGAAATTGGTTTTTTAATGAATTTAATAATTTTGAATCATGTTTACAAAGGATCAGGCTAGTGAGATTTTAAAAAACATCTGCTGTAGAAAATAATAATATAAGCTGTAGGAGAAGGCAGTACAGATGACCTACCTCACCCCTGATAAATAGCAGCTGTGTTAATTACCTAGTACAGCCTCACCCCTGATGAGTCACAGCTATATCCAATAAATGTGATAAATGTGATAAAAGGGAGTGGGTTAGCTGCTGATGGGATTATGAAGGAGGAGGAACCTTGAGGAAGAGGGAGTGAGAGGCTCATGATTAAGATGGGTCCTGGGGAGAGGGAATCACTGCTATGAGGTCAGTCTGGGTCTGCAGTCAGAGCCTGTTGTTGGAACCTGCAGTCACAGTCTAGCAGGTAAAAGCCTGCATTCAGAGTCTGTAAACTAATACATGCAGTCAGAGTTCAGCAGGAAATAACCAGCAGTCAGAGGCTGCAAGGGAAGCCTACAGTAGGAACTTGCTGCAGCCAGGGTCAGTGAATAGTTGGAGACAGGGTAGCTGAGCTGTAAAGAAATAAAGCAGGACCCTTTTCATGCTGTAATAAACAAGAGCTCTGTGTCTTGGTTCATTTCTACCCTCTAACAAGAAGGCTGCTATTATGATATAAGCAGGTATATATTTCAGTCCTTATTAAGGAGTTAAAGCTATCATAGTGAATACAATTCTCAACATGGAAATCTTATTTTCTTCCTGTATTAATACACATATCTTTATAATTACAGTACTACTTTGGTACACTGCATATCTGGGATGCATTTGGAAGGGCATTGCCAGCAGGCTGAGGGTGAGGCACATCTGAAGTGCTGTCCAGTTCTGGGCTCATCAGGGCAGGAGTGACACGGAGCTCCTGGAGCAGGTGGAGCAGAGAGCAAAAAAGGTGTTCTAGGGACAGGAATTTTTTAAAAGCAAAAGCTGAGTGAGCTATTCAACTTCAAGAAGAAAAGACAAGAGAATACGTCCACAATCTTCTGGAGGGGAGGGTGATAAAAGAATGGGGCCAGAACCTTTTCAGTGCTGCCAAGCAATAGGACTAGGGGCAATGAGCAGAAAGTGATGCACAGAAAGTTTAACTTGAGTGTAATGAAGAATTTTATGGTGCAGATGTCCAAGCACTGGAAGAGATTGCTCAGAGAAGCTCTGAAGTCTCCCTCACTGGAGGTATTTGAGAACCATCTGGACAATCCAATGCCCTGTGTCTGGGCCAACCTTGCTTCAGCAGGGAGCTTGAATCAGACGACCCACTGTGATCCCTTCTGACCTGACCCATTCTGTGGTTCTATGATACAAACCTGATTTGAGAAACAAGAACAACTTACAGGAACGCAAATATGTGGTATTTGTCCATCATGTTAAGACCAAAGGGCAAAGCCACCCAAATAGTCTGAAAAACACCTAGCTCAGAATACATGGCCATGTGAGGTACAGAAGTTGTTAGATCTGCACCACAGTATTTTTATTCTTAATTTCAAACTTTTTACTAAGTGATTTTCCATAGTAGGTTTTCTGCAACATTTACTAGCATGAAGGTACATACTACTGAAATTTTCTGTCCATCTATTTATTCTGACTGTCAATAAATCACTAAAGGACCCCATTATTTGTTCCTTTTCAGGAAACAGCACTGAGAAACAAATGTGCAAATCTTTTCAGCAGTAAATATTTGTTAAATTGCATGAAGATTTCAATACATGAGTAGATCTTCAAAATATCTATTTTTTCAAAATATCTAATTGTATAGACAAATTTAGATCTGAACAACTGCTACTATATTTTCAGAGTATTAAATGGATATACAGTACCATGATTTAATTGATTTATAAGGCAATTTTCCAAAGTACTTGGTGACTTAAATTTGCTTCATTAAGAGTAAGAACTTAATCATGCCTATCACTGGAAGGAGATATGATTTAATGTTGGAATTTTCATAAAAAATCTTTCTTTTTATTATATAGTAACCCAAAGTAGAACAAAAAGGAGCCTTCCAATTTTTAGCATGCATGCTATTTCCCTGGGTTTGCAGCATGAAGTAAAAGGAGGTAGGAGTCTGATATTCCCATCATTACCATAACTACATCAAGGCTTTCAATAATGGAAGCACTGAATTCATTCAGAAAGAAAGAATTAGCCAAACAAGTGTAAATATATCTTCCTTCAACCAAGAAGGAACATCTTTATTTTCAGTTTACTGTTGTTTTAACTGTAGGTAGACCATAGTGAGCCAACAGCAGAACAAGTTTTGGGAAAAGGCTTTGCTTGTTCTTCGTGAATAACAGCAATGAATAGGCAAAAGTTTCCAAAATTCTGTTCCTGGGTTTTCCCTTGAAACATATAGCAAGAAGAGGGTTTTCTACTTTTATCAATTGTAATACTGAATCCAAGATATTTTGAAAAGAAAAATTCAATTTACATTCATTGTGCTCTCCATTCTTTTAGATATTGGTCAGTCTTCCTTTCTGCTGGAAAGATTGAGTGCATTGTCCGTGATGGAGTTTGAAACTCACATGAGTTTGAAGAAAAAGATAGCTAAAGATACCTAAACAACAGAAGTAGAGGAGAATTTTTGGGGAAAAAAATAAATTCAGAACCAGAAAAGAATATTAATGTATGCTGGTATAAAGATATACTAACTTAAGTTCTCATCCCAGATCCTGGGAACTGTAGTCATGGTTCGTACTGTGATGTTTTGATTTCTCTGAAACTTTCCCAGGCACTGTTCTGTCAACAAGAGACATGTTTTCCTAAGTGTATCCTATGTTTTGCATTCCTTTCCTTAGGAGAGACCTCTTCTTAATGTCCCTCTGACTTGATCAATGTAGTCAAAGAAGTTTGTCTTCCTTCTACCCCTTGGGTGGGTTCTTTGTAAAATAGTATAAAGGGAAAAAATTTCCAAGTAATAAAGATTGATTGGAGTCATTTCAGCCTTCTGACCTCGGAGTCCGTGTCGTTGTTAGTCTTAAACAGCGTCAGGGAACTGCAGAGAAAATGGCTTTACAGCTGCTCTTCTTAATACCTCATGATTCTTCCCAATAATGACATGTTGACAAAATTGATTTCAGCTTTTATTTTTTTTATAAGACAAGAAAAAATGTCCTATTAAAAATGTTTATGCTTGCCTATTTGCATTTCCCTTCCCCCAGCTTCTGTTCTTTTGAAATACAATTCCCAAATATGACTGTTAAGAAGATTTATTTTTCTCATCAGATCATTAACACTAATGTAGAATAGCTCCTCTTTATTATTCCCCAAGATATATATGCTGAACTTTTCACATTGTTACTTTGTATTTCATAAAAAATTACTGTAAACAGAATCAATGGTTTGTTTGATCAACACTTCACCAAGCCCAAAAACGATTCACTCCTTTTCTTTGGTCACTTTACCAAGAAGATATTTTTTACAAGTTCCTACAATAAGCATGAATTAGTGTCCAACGTCAGTGTACTCTTTAAACAAAGAACATAATTTATTTGGTAACTGCTGTGAATAGGAGTGAGAAAATTTACTGAACAAAAGTTCAAGTAATATCAGAAGATGCTTCTTCACCATTTTTCTAATTATCTACCACAACCTCTGCATGAATAGCCATGATTAGCATCTCTAATGCTACTTGCTAAAGAAGCAGTCCAGATCCATATTAATATTAAAATGGAGAAAGATAAAATCTACCAAGAAAATGTTACTTTTTATGAGTTGCACAGGATTGATTAACGAAAGCCTGACAGACGTTTTGCAGGGTGGTACTATGCTACTAGAAAGGACTGATATGTTCTCCTGCAGTTCTGCCCTTCTAATTCTTTGTTGATTATAGTGACAAACCACTGAATGGTAGAGTGGGCATTTTGTACATATAGGTATTGAAAAATTATTTGCTCGGCTGTTGCACCATTACAAGAGGAATCTATTCAGAACAAAGGAAATTCAAGAATAGCTTACCTCTTTCAGGGAGAACTCTAATGGGCTTTGTGGTAGGCTTCTGACACTGTGTGAAGACACTTCCCAGATTATTACAGACTTTTTTTTCAGATACCAAGTATCTGAGATGTCTTCTCAGATAATAATCATTTACCACAGCTTTAGGGTGGCAAACTTGAAGCAAGAGCCAAACTCTCTCCTGAGATTCATTTTGAGAGCAGGTCTAAAAAGGGATTCAAATGTTCAGAGATGTAGAACATTTTCCAGAAAGTGACAAAACCTTATCCCATTTTCCCTGAAGAGAGAATTGTCAGGGACTGTTGAGAAGGGGTACTGACAGCACGGTGCAACAATTGCTTAATGAGAAGTGCTGCAAAACTGTTTTTAGAGATGAGCAGCACTCTTGGGCTAGGTAGTAAAGATTAAAATCTTTAGCACAAATACAGTTGGAGAATATTTTTTCTTTCCTGCAATATGGCATTAAATGAAGCAATCAAGACTGTAAGACATGAAGACACCAAGTCTCTGTAAGCTGGTGTTTAGTCTGTTGGCATGGAAAAATGGGAGAAAGAGCCTCTAGGCAGCTTTTTCTTACACCTTTAAATGACTTAGTTGAAGAAAAAAAATGAAAAAGGGAAAGGGATAGAACTGGATACAAACAAAAAGATACAAGAAAAGAAAAAAAGGTGGGTTTCAGGTAGGTAATTTGCATGACGTAAAGTAAAAGGTACTAAATTAGAAGAGTAACTGAAATGCTTGAAAACCAAAGGTCAAGAAATGCTGGCACAAAGCCTTCATACTTTGCAGTATAGGTCTGTCATTGAGAGGAAATTGAACATGGGTAAATGCTATAAAAAGGGATGAGAAGATGCATTTGCCACATTCTCTTGCTTCTCACATAATTTATGAAAAATAATAATAATTTGTATGTCCATCAATCTTCATTCAAGCAATGACCAATCTTGGGTTTAAAATAAGGCTAGATTTTCAACACAAAGGAAATAAGGAGAAAAGATCTAATAGACACCAAAATATGATCTAGATATGCTTTCCAAAGACTAAGTAAGTACCTGTATTCAAAATTAAAAAGAATTTCCCAAGTGAAAAAGTTTACATGGTAAATCTTTTTTTTTTACAGAACTCTGAGGAAAGAGAGAAGGGGGGGGGTGTTGGGGGAATATGCTCTGGCCAGTAATTTCTTTTTTTCTCATTTCTTTCTAAAATTGATAAGCTTAAGATACTGCTTTGCAACCATGGAAGTTGAAGTCATTGCTTTTCATGGATTCAAATCCGAATTTTTTTCTGGAGAGTTATAGATGGGATACTCTAATCCAGCTTTCAGGACAGTGAACTTTTTAGCTGGAGCTTAGGAAGACAGAAATAAGACAAAAACTGTGGAAAATAACGTCAAATTATGAGGATTCTAAAGCAAGAGTCAATGTTTGTAAGAAGTTGTCTTGGTTTGGAAAGACAGGTATCTACCAGGGAAACTGGAGTTTCCCTTAGAATGAAGAATGTAAACCCATCACCCCCCGCCAAATTATAATTTTGCAATCAAGGGCTTTCAGGCAGAGATTTTGGGAATAGGAATAACAGTTCTTTATTAGGAATATTAATAATACAAATGTAGTAGAAAAACAAAACCACGCACCCAAACAAGCCAACAACAAACAACAATTTTGGAGAACCCTGACCAAATTAGGGCTACAACCTGACACCCTGCTGGTCAGGGTGCTGGGTGCAGTCCAAAGGTAAGTCCTTCTGAAGTGGCAGATGTGGTTCTGTTGAAGTAGAGATGATCCTNCCTGGTATAAAACTCTGTCAGGTAATAACATCCTCCCACAGAACCTGAACTTCATAATAGCAACCAGTCAGGCAACAGACATATTCTCATTGTGAATAAATACTGGTGTGGTTATAACACAGACAATTTTGTATGGAAGTCACAGTCTTAAAAGAAGAAGATAATGTGCTCCAGAGGCAGTGTGGTGTAATTCACTGTGATTTTGAGAAAGCAATAATTATATACTTAACCGAAATCCTTTAGGGTAGTGTTTGGAGGTGCAACCTACAGAACACTGATGAAGTGTTCACTAGCAATCAGTGAAAAGATTTAGTTTAGACTCAAAATGCTTTGATTTAGATAAAACAAAAAGACACTTGCCCTGGGAAGGAAAGAATTGCAACTGATCCCAGAGGTGAGAAACCTTAGCTGTACACTTGAACCCTGCGTTTGGTGTCAATCATTATTTTCAGCATTCTTTGGAGTTTAGAAAGTTTGTTCTAGGGTTGCAGTCCTGACTATTGTCTTCAAAACAGAATTACAAAATCCCTCAGAGGGGCAATTATGAATTATTATTTCTTCTAAATCATGTAAGGATCAAGAGAGCATGAAAATGCTTCTTCCCATCCTTTTTATAGCACTTATCTATGTTCAATTCCTTCACAATGACAGATCTATATTTCCAGCAGCTGGGGTAACACACTGACCTACATGTTCCTCTTGAAATTCAGGCACTGTTGGAAATGGTTTAGGACTTAGGTGATCAAGAAGTGCTTGAAAGAAGGAGGTCTGGTCACCCCTTGGTGAGGGCACATACTGAAAGAAAGTATTCATTCCTGCTCCCTGCTTCTTGGACAGTTTATGAGTTTAGCCTGAAATATTAGTTACATAAAATGCATGATATTGTTTTGGGGTTTTCTACAAACTAATTTTAAAACCTGTTTAAATAAAACTATGCATATTCCCACTATATACTTATATATAAAGATAAATTTATTTAGTTTGTGAGGCCAACAAGGTTTTTAATGGTAATCACAGCTGAGAGTTTCACCTAAAATACCCCATTCCTTCAGATAGTAGTAGTGTATCTTGATATACAAAACACCCATAAATCTGCTTAAAGAAGCAGGGAAGTGTGAAAATTTATCCTCAACAATTTTCTAAAAACTATTTTTGTTAAAACTGTTTTGAATTCCAAATTTCAGACAGCTTTTAATGTGCAGAATAGTAAGGCTATTACTATTACAGTAAGGCTGGTGAGGCTCCCAGCAACCATTTAGACAAGACATTGCAAATTCTCTTCTTTGGATCTGAACTCCAAGAAGTACATCAAAACTAAGTAGCTAGGGCATGAATATAATTTTAAAATGCTTCATATTCAAACCTCCTGCTTTATTTGAATGCATAGTATGGGTGAGCTTTTCAGAAGAGTAGGACTCCTGTAAGGCAATGTTTTTATCAGGAAACAGCTTTTCAGAGAGACAGGAATGAATACTATATCATATTCTCACTCTCAGCATTCTCAAATGCCACAGAGGGAATTTGGCAGTAACTAACAGAAGCCTTTAGGAGAGTTATTCCCATGTCAGGTAAAGTGGAAATATAATTTTCAAAGCATCACTAAATGCATTAAAATCAGCAATATAATTTAAGATGCCTAAAACATATCAAAACTTTAAGTTAGACACTAGCAAGAAAATCCATGCCCTCTCCAAAACCACAGTAAAGTCAGAGAGAAAATATGCTTTTTTGCTGTGTCAAGTCAAGAAACTGACCTGACCAAAAA
>VWYO01023271.1:23604-54736 GCA_013400275.1 Rhadina sibilatrix
AAAAAAAAAAAAGATATATTGTTCTGTGTTAAGTACAAATCCAGATGCTTCCCTCGGGAGCCTTGTCCCCCTTCAAGCTCCTGTGTCATGGAGAAAAACATAAATCTTTCTGCTGATAGAATTCATTGTTAGAAACACAAGTAACACTTCATCTTCCTTCATCCGGTAAAGGACGTGGTCACCAGAAAATGCACAAACACACACACAAATAAGTATTTTCTTGTGGCGCAAGTTCCTGACACTAGTTTGGATGTGGAGATAAGTGACAGATTTGCTAGTTCCCAAATCAGACACGATCTCAGTACAGTTGAAGGCAGTTATGCAGCTCTGCTTAAGGCAGCTGGCAGGAAGGGAGGTCTCTTTATTTTCTTTAAAGAGCTAAGAATTACAATTGCATCGGCAATCTGTGTTGAACCTCAGAAAGAAGAAGAGGCTGTGGGATAATTAAGGACAGATGGATTAACTTAAAGTAGTATATTCTATGAATGTACAATCAAAATGTACTATCAAAATACAGAATGAGACTTAGTGATCACTGAAAGTGACCCCAGTTTTCAGCAAAACCAAGTAATCCCTTAAATACATCATAAAATGACTGTATTTTACAGTCAGTCTAAAGAATAGTCAGTGGAAAAGTTATACATGTATAAGGATGTAGCTCTTCAAACCTATAAAGGCTTAGAGAAACCCAATTAAGATATAATAAAGTGGGAATAGTTTATTCTTCAGTTTGTTTTGTGCACAAGATAGCCCCCTGAATGTTAAAAATCATCTATTCCTTGATATTCTGATTTATTCAAAAATTCACATTTTATTAGAAATACTTTTTATGTATAGTGCACATTTCCTTCAATGATTTGAAGGCTTGAGGCAAGATGGTGCCATAACAATAGGGGAACACTCAAAACTCCATTTTTTTCAGAGCTGTTAACATCAGTTGTTCATATTGTTGTAATGCAAGAAGACAGAAGCTACAGGACTTATTTTTAAAATCATATGCAAGCAGCCAAACTCAGACTGGCACCATATTTAGTGCAGCTCAGACAACAATTCTGCTTGGGAAGCAAAAACCTTTGGGAAATAAACTGGACAATCAGGGCTGTCCGCTTTTAATTAAACTACAGTCATGAACAAGATTTCAAAGTTATGGTTATTGCAACACACAGAAAAGTTAAAGGCTTAACTGAAGACTAAAGTCTTTTGACCTAACTGGAAATCACTTGAAATATTTTTATGCAAATAAGCAGATTGCATAGTCTGTGGAACACCATACATAGAAATAGATATTCACATATCACAGGATCCCAGCAGATTTGACTTATCTATTTTCCTCTAAAAAGACATGGTTTAATTTCATGGTGATATCTCTCAAACACAACATGAAAAATGTAGAGTTAACACTGTAAGTCAAATTTTATGTATTGAAATGTTGTTAATGTTTTCAAGGTGTTTTACGGATCTTAGTTCTGACATCACCATGAGCTTTTTCTGTGAGCTGCCTAAAGAAGTAAATGGTAGGAGACTATTTGGTGATCATGGGTGCATCCTCAAATCCTATCTCACAGTTAAAATATTTGGTTTTGACATTAAAACCTGAAAGGATTGGATTCCAATTCTTTAATTTCAAAATTTATCTTCTGACATCATCACTGCAAGAAAAATGGTCCAGGATCTGACTCTGTTTTTCCCACTAAGTACTGCTTTTTCCACAGAAACTAGAATAGCCACACCTTATTTGTTATTACTTAAGCTAAGAAGATGTCACTTACTTTGACAACAGGTACCACTTTTCACATTACCACAGTAATATTGTCACGTGTCAAGGCCCTTGACCTCTGCTTTGGAAGAGATCATTTCTTCAGGAGTTCCTCTGGACGTAGTCTGATTTATTGCCTCAATACCAATGCACCCTGGCTTTGGTCTTAGGATGAGACTAAGTAACACAAAATTACTCAGTTTGAAAGTATTATAATAGGGAAACCTGCAATGATGGTATGTTCAGAGTTGCTTCTACAATCAATGATGGTATCAAATGTACAGAACAGTTATTATAAACCCCATATAACTTTGGTGAATGATTGCTTCAGAACGTAACACTCACCGTAAAATAACAGACATTGAATGTATAAAAAGAAATGTAAAAATATTTAATGTATACAAATACACATGTATAAAATCATGCTATATAGAGAATACAATACCTATGTAAATTCAGAGAGTTTTTGCAACTTACTTACATGGTAGAACACAGAAAAGTTATTCACTATAATAAAAAAGTTAGGGCAGAGGGGGAAAAAATTGTGGATAGATGGAACCACAAAATAAATGAGCTAAAATCTTTACAAAAGTTCTTATTTTTGTGTTGAAGTGATTAGCATGACAGAGAAAGGAAAAACTGCAAATAAATTCAAATACACTAAAGACGTTTCAAATGCACAAGTAATGCAAAGGTATTTTCATGGCACAGTAATGACGAGTTTTATTGGGGATAGAAAGCATCCCCTCTGGGTACAGTTCTGTGCCAGACTTCAGAAAAACAAAACAAATTATATCTGCTTTTTTATTGTTATTATTCTTTTTCATATTGTTCATAGCATCATTTTGGTAGGGTACCTCATTGCTGTGTTCCCTCATCTGAGCAAGCTTTTATTGCTGTTTAACAATTTTCAGAGACATGGAAAATTAAACTCAGACTTGTTAGCTACAACCATGCCACTCCAGGACAGGTGTTTTAATAAACAGCTACCAACCGCACATTCATGTGAGACTACAACCATCATTTGTGTCTGAGATGAAGTTTGTGAATTTCTGGGGCAGCCTCTCCTCCAACACAGCCACAGTATACTGTACAGGTATCTAGCATATTGCAATACGTGGCTCTGATCAAAGGCTTGGAATGTTTATTTGAACTATCCTTCCCCCTACAGTTATCTCTAATAACACACTTCATTTTTTGAGGAAAGGTCATGTCTACCTCAGGAATCTCTGTTGCAGAATACATAGAACTTCCACTCCCTCTCTCCACTGTGGAAATCAGAGAGCCAATGATTTTCTCATCACTTCTAATACAGTCATTCAATGAGGTATGGTGTCTTAGGACACTTACAAGTACTCTACTCATTCCTTTCTGCTGTTCCTGAAAGCATGCAATGAAGTTAGGTATTCATCTCAGCCTGAAAAAATAAGACCCAGTCTCTTTCAATCTCCACAGGTCATTTCTTTTAGTGCTTGGAATAAGAGGGGTCGTTCTTGATGACCTCAGAATCAATCCTCAGTTGACACCTTCCTTGGCTTGCTTGCTGTTGCTTGCTGGTCTTGAGACACTCACAGGACTCAGAGACTACTGAGAGCCTATGAAGTAGATGGAAAGAAAAGAAAATCCAGCCCAATGACCATGAATTGAGAGTCTTTAGTGTAAGGTATTGGCAGTTCAGTTACTGTTTCTGTAGTGCTATAGAAATCTATTGTATACTATCATGCTATCTTTATGGTGTTCTGTAGATATAAGGTTGTGTTGCAAGTCTCTACCCTAGCAAAGAGACAAGGACATTGAACCATACCTTTCAGCAATAAATTAGTGTCATTTCCTGCAGTGAGTGTAGGGTCTGTGCAGCAAAATCAAGCTGGCTTCTATGTTTATCTTGCATTGACTCACTTGTATAGTAAAATTAATCTGCTTGACTGAGGGGTTTTTAAGTAGTGAGTGCTACATGGAAAGGACACTGTTAATATCATGAGCAGATGCATGTGAAAAAGCTTCTTCATTTTCAGTCATTACCTGATGCACTTGTCCAGAGCCCAGAGAACATCTCTGATACTCTGGGGAAGTGGTCTAAAGAAACATGACATTCAAGTGAAAGTGAGTGATGAGGGAGGAACTGATGGGGCTTACAGGACCACAGTCAAGGGAACAGGTTTTCTTGCTTTCCCCTTTGCAGTTCCATCAGCTCCTTGGCACAACTCATCTATGTGAGGGACCAGGACATATTCCTAATATCTGCAGTGGAGGATACTTTGTTCTACTTCTTCTACTGTTAATTCTTCCTTCCCCTTGCACCTTCTCCTGCTCTTCTCCTTATCCCACATCCTTCCTCTCAGGACAGTTCCTCTCTCATGTCTCCACTTTAAGCCCTTCCTCAGCCCCTGCCCTGCCCCTCTCCGGTGCTCCCTGCCCAGACCCTCACACCCAGCCCGGGTTCAGGCTACAGGCAGCTCTTTTCAATAGATCTGTCACACAGCAGGTAAAAGCTCATTTCAGCAATGTTGTTGAATATATTTATTATGCTCCAAGAAACTCTTTCCATCTCTTCCAAATACTTTCCTGACTTCTTCTCATGCCTTCATGAAACTGTGTATGGGTATGATGCATGGTAGAACCATCCCCACTCTCCTTTGCCATTAGCCAACTATATTCTTGAATATTTCATTAGGAAATGGTAGATAAAATTAATGACTGAACCTTATAGAAAGGAAAACCCCATGGCCTTATCACTTCGGCATAATTTTGACATAAATATCTTCTAAAAACCTGGAACTCATCAAATCTTAGGAAATTATTTAATATTTTTAATAGTAAGTCAATGTAAAAATATGAAATCTAGACCTCCCCCCCTCCCCCCCACCCACCCCAGTTGTCTGCTAACAAGAATACAAAAAGATGTAGCTCTTTAATTTTATAAAATTGGAAATGTAGGGGTTTGGAAAGGAAATGATTCAGAGGCACAAGTGTATGACCTAAAAATATGTTCATTATTAAAAAGTAGGATACATTTTTAATTCTTTTGCCAAGTTTATTTAAAAACACAAACAATATCTCCAAAAATTTTAATCAGTGTTATTTGATTTGTACTAAAAATTGACTCACAACCTAAATACATATTCAGATTTAATGGAAAGAAATCTCACAAACAATGCACTTAAATAAACTGATATTAGTTTTCTGTCACATATACAATGAGATCATAATATGTTTTGAGAATTTAAGTTGCTTTTAATTTGAAAAGAAATTGTTCTACACTTTCAGCTCTGTTTATAATCTAATGAAAAACTGATTCTTACATAGCAGAACAAGTTCTGAATGCGGATACATGTGGATACATGTTCTGAATATGGATAGAATTAGCACAAGGAAGAAAGTTTAGCATGAACAATCTTTGAGTAAATGAAGAAACAAGTTGTACTTCTGGAGCAAAAAAAATTCTGCAGACTTACTTTAATAAATAAAATATTTTAGATTTTATTTATTAATTTATCTTTTTTTTCCCCCCTCAGTAGAATGCTTTGTATTCCCAACTCATGACAATATTATAATTCTGTGGACATATGAATATAAAATATTCTGAATATAAAATATAAAGTTAGTTGTTTGATTGTTTGTTTGTTTGTTTGTTTTTAGGGAGATCTTGAAGACACTGGTATTTTTGTCCAAGAACAATATCTATCATGGGTTAATCTTTAGGATCTAGCCCTACCATATGCTTCATTTTATCCAGAACTCTCAATTGCATTAGTTTGAATTTAGCATGGAGTAAATTGAAGTTAAACTGCTCCTGTTAGTTTTAATGTTAAATTACCTTTTCTCTTTTTTGAGTAGTCTAAAGGAATATCTAAGTACTTTTTCAAGTCTGGAGTAATTTTCTCATTGGAATAAAGAAAAACACAACAAATTCACATTTAGAAGGAGTTTTCCACGGGATTGCTGTGAAAACAGGTATATTTTGCTAAAATTTATTTTTAAACAAGAACATATTTCTGGAATTAGGAGGAGATTTTTTTTATGTTTGAAAACAAGATTTTTCACAAGTTTAAATGCTTTTGTTTGAATATGTAAAGTGACAAGGTGAAAGAATTAGACAATTTGTTGCTGTTGAAACAAAACTTTTTTCACCATTAGTTTAAGAGATCCTTTCTTACTGAAGTGTTTTAAATTTTTCATTTGCAATTCAACTCAGATTAGACAAAAGTCAGTCTCTCATTTATATATGCAACAGAACTTTCTTACTCTTAACAACAGTAATCCCAGTGCAAAGGTTTTTCAAGGGTTTGTGAATGTGAAAGAAGATAAATACACCCCAGATATCCACCTATAATTTTTCATAGTTAAGAGCCTCACATTTTCAATTCTGTTCAGTGAAAAAATGGGAGAAAGATTTTTGGCTGTGAGATTCCTAACAGAGTTTTCAGATCAAAGTAACTGATTTGGTTATTGGGAAGGTTGAGAGGGGATCTCATGAATGCAAATATCAAATATCTCACAGATGGGTGTCAAGAGAATGGTGACAGAATCTCTTCAGTGGTGCCCAGCAACAGGACAAGGAGTAATGGCCATAAACTAAAACACAAGAAGTTTCACTTCAACATGAGGAAGAATTGCTTTCCACTGAGTGTAGCAGAGCACTGGAACAGGCTGCCCAGGGAGGTCATGGGGTCTCCCTTTCTAGAGATATTCCAAACCCACCTGGACACATTCCTGTGTCACCTGCTCCAGGTGAACCTGTCTTGGTGAGGGAGTTAGATCGTGTCTGGAGGTTCCTTTCAACCCTAATGATTCTGTGATTCTGTAATTTGGACAATTTTTGAAAATTTTTGATAGCTTTGAAGTGTGATTATGATTACTTTATTCATTTTTTTCACAGGTCTTTGTTCATTATCAAAAAAAGTAACAAAATAAAATCAATACATTTAAAATCTGTTGGTTTTTAGTTGTGACTGACAGACATATTTTAGAGAAATAAGTTAAATATTGTACATATTCCACAGACATATTGCAAATGCATAAACCCTCAAAATACTCTTTTCATGAAGCAGAGCTGAAAACATTTGCTAAAGTAAGATATAACACTCCTGCAGATAAACTTCTTAGGCTATTTCTGATTAAGGATCATCACAGGTTTTATTCTAGATTTTAGGTGTTTCATAAAAGTTTAAGGGAACATACTTTATGAATTCCCCAGAGATACATAAAATGTTTTTTCACACTGAGTTAGTTTGAAGCAAACAATACCTCTGCCTCAGAGACAAGACAAACATCTGTTTTCTGGTGTGATCTCAACATGATTTTACATGTTTCTCTGTATTCTTTTTTATTATCAAAAAATCTGGCACAAATTAAAGAAAAATTATCTTCTGTTGTTTAGCAAACTACAGGGGTCATTAAGTAATAGTTACTATGAGCTTTTCATAAACATTTAAACAATTCGTATCAGTGAAACTGTGGTTATGTGTCCTTGAAATTGGTAAATTGAACAGTCAGGGTGGTGAGAGGTGGGCATCAGTTGAATGAGTCAGTGGAAGAAGAGAGATATTTTATCCATATTCTCTGGATAAAATCAGTGTGCAGGGAGAATAAAAGCATCCAGGTGTTTGGGAAAGAGATTGGCTCAACAGCAGGGCATGGAAGGTCATTGTTTGAACTTGTTCCTTCAAAAGTCTTTGTGGGAGTGAGAACTGAGACTGCTCTTTCAAGTGGGGAGCTGACAGGATAGCAGAAATGAAAGAACTGTCTTCCCTGAGAGCAAAAGAGACACTGGAGTGAAAAAAACCCTATCTCCTAGTGGAGGAGAGTTCCAAAAGTGACAGTTGAAAGGGAAAGACTTCACAGAGATGACCAGCAAGAAAGGAAGACCCAGTGACTGCTGCACGACAATAGAGGCATGGCGAAGGTAGAAACTGCATAAGCGATGTGAGGAATCATGGAAAATGAGATGTGGGAGACTGAGCAGGAGCCTAAAGAGCTGAAGTGTTTGAAACTGAGAAGTAAAGAGACAAGGATCTGAATATAAAGGGTTATCAAAGAGGTTGCTGTCTGTTAAAATTGTATGGCAGCTCAGACAAGCTGGTTTAAGAACCTGGGATGTTAGAGTGATTTTGTAGATGTATTACTCATAAGTTAAAACTGTTTCATTGAAAGTTTGTCACTGATGTTCATGAAAACAGTAATAATGCTTTTAGACCTGTAACACATGGCTAAAGGTGTTTTCTTTGATCCTTGGGAAAAAAAATGCACAAAAGAATTGCACAATACAGTGCATGAAGAACTATTTTCAACACTGCAGAGTAACCCTAACTCCCAATAAAATCAACAGAAAGGACAGAATAACCCCTTTCTGTAGTAAGCATCAAGCACCAAGCTTAATTCATCCTTGCTTTGCACAGACAACACAAGCAGTCTCTCTGGATGCCTGGGGGATTCTAGCGGTGTTGAGCCCCATGGAAGCTTCCTGCAGCAGAAGCAGGAAGCCAGGACTGGCTGCAGCTCACAAGGATTTCTACAGCCCCTTGACCAAGCCCTCAGCCCCTCAGCCACAGAGAATACCAGAATTAAGAAAAAAACCCCTAAAATCAGAGTAGCAGTACAGATGAGGATTATGATGTCCCAAAGAGGTTGAAAGTTTGTATTAAAAAAAAAAAAAAAAAAAAATAAAAAAAGACTATGACAAAACCTCAAGCCCTATTTTTCATCTCTTGGTTTTTCTTCCAATCTCTGGGAAAAAAAAACCCCAGGTTTTTCCTTCTTAGTGTTCTTTGTGTGTCAAATTTCTTCAATTTTTCAAGGTTTATTTATATAGGTACATCAGTCTTGCATTAAGTGAATTCTGCATTAAGTGAATTCCTGGGTAATCTGAAAAACATTTATAATTACAAGGTTTTTAATCTTAATGAATTATATGTGACAAGGTTAATTGAATTAGCATGCATCTATAATATACTAACATTACAGATTTCATACAGAATTTAAAGGATGTAGAATAAAAATCTTTTATTCAATGTTTAATTTATTTTTTAGATGATGGGAAAATTTTCAGTTCTTTCCACTTCTTCTGACAGCTTGTGTTTACAACTGAGATGACTCAGAGAAATGACATTTATGCTGAGCTGACTTTTTGAAGTTGATGCATTGCTCCAGGATGAGTGTTACTGCTACTGTGTGACTGATTTCTTCCTGTTATAACTACAGTTAGACTTACCTAGGAAAATTTCTATGTACATAATTTATGCAACTGCTTGCAATGAGATGACTCAGGATTGCACTGATAAGTATATATGATAAAGAACTTCAGTGACTTTGAATATAAAACCAGATTCGCTCAAGCTCTTAAAAAGTATCTTAAAAAATCAAGCCCTAGGGAAGTAATGACTGATTTTTCACCAAACCAGGAATTTTTTGTCATTTTGTTTTGCTACTGGGGATGATAAGCATGGTGATAGAATATACCATGCCAGACAAAGTCTTTTAGTGCTAATTTGCAAATGCCATTAATGGCAGCTTCTTCCTCAGAACACTCCTTTCCTAGGTCTTCAGTGTGTAGGTATATAAAAATAGAGCTGTACTTTTAACTGTCTTAGGAGGAAAGGAAATGCTAAATAGATCTTTCTTTTAAAAGCAGCATTTGCCACACACAAACATAGTCAAAGTCATAAGCCATTTTGTTAATCATTTGTCCAAAAAGAACCTTGGACTACTCAAGAAATCAATGTCTATATCCAGTCCTGCTACATGTTAATAAAAATAGGAGGCCATAGGAGAGGCAGTCATCTCAATTTGATCCTCAAACATAGATTAATTACATATTATCACAGATGTAATGCAATTTTTCACAGTTTGCCAGAGAGCTTAGTCCCACACCTAGTGACTATTCAGCACTGTGAGGGAAAAGGCCACCAACCCAAAGCTTTTCCTGACTCCTTGTTGAAATCCAACAGTGCTGAGGAGCTGGCACAGAATAAATGCTGAAGGAATAACCTGGCATGTGCAGTTTTGGAGTATGACTTCAGAAAAAGCCTTGGCATAAAAAACATTTGGGTTAACTTCAATTTGGGATATCACTTACATGATACAACTAAAATGCACTGTCAAAATATTGATAGATATGGCAGAAATCATGGAAATCAAGCTGTTCCACAAGAAGCATTTTAGAAGAATATCATGAGACAAAATTAAAGCAAAACATTTAATTCTGGTGATACTAAGTCTACCAGCATAGGTAGCTGTGATGCTTCTTTTCTACTTACTTTTCTTCCATGAAGACTTACAGTTCATTTCTCTACCAGTTATTAAAAATTTCACAATTGCCTTCAGAAATTTCAGTCAGAACATCAGTTTAAATTTCATGTAAGTAAGGAAAATTAGGTTTTGGCACTGAACAGTGTGCATTAGGATGTAGGAAGGGATAGAGTTAAAAGGATTGTGTCATGTGTTGCTAATGCAGGCCTTCTTCACCTTGAGAAAATTCCTGGTTTGGTCAGCATCAGGGGTAAAACAAGTCAAATGAGCAATGCATATAATTTCTTTTATTACTGACAATCTTCCAAGGAATGCCAACAAAGTAACATTAGAATTGGGAAAACATTTCTAAAAGTAAACTTGATAAACGCAGAGCTCAACACAGTGCAAATAAGACGTCTTCACAGATACGTAGCTTCATATCTGATAGATAAATTAGATCACATAAATTTCTGCACTCATTTGTTTGAGATCTTCATGGGTCTAACAATATTTTTTTAGTTTATTGACATAGCAATAAATAAATGATATTTAATAATAAACTTGGAAAACAAGTTTCCAATTCATGGTTCACATGGAAATCTAAGAATTATGCTTAACCGGTCATCAGGCAAAGAAGAAAAAATATACTAGTTGATATATTTTGATGATGAACAGCACAAATTTTGAATAATGAATTCTTGCAATAAACTTCTAGAAGACAAACTTCAGAGTAAAAATTTCTCAGATAAATAATACTGTGAATGATGAGTACATTGGAGAAAATAAAGGCCTGTATATGGACAAATATTGCACAGAAAAAGAGATAAAATATAATGAAATAATTTGTTATGAGTTATTCACCTGTATTTCTGCTTATAGAAAAGAATATAATTTCTACTCACTTGTCCTGCCATAAGTCTTGAGTTACCTCAAGACTGATTATATCAATCTTGAGTATACCTTATATACCTCAATATTTATTATATCCATTCTGTTTCACAAATATACTCTGGCTGTGCTAACTTCTGTGATGCCTGGCACCAGTGTTCTTAAGAGACCAGCGTCCTGAATTAGTCAACACCAGTTTACATTGAGTGAGATCCTGGATTGTATTTCTCATTCCCTGTCTATACTTATGTTCTCATTTGGGCCCACTTATGTTAATGAGCTAAACCTTCTTATCTCAGTAAAATACAAAATTTTTCATATATTTATAGATGTGAAAGTTGAAAGAAAACTTTTACATCACCCTATTGACTTTCCTCTTAGAAAAGAACCGTAAGGTTTGCCAGTTTAGGAGCTCAAATAAATTCACAGGTGTGTATATTTTTTTTTCCTTTTTTTTTTTTTTTTTTTTAATGGCCTTTTCAGAAAAAAAAAAAAAAAAAAAAAAAAAAAAAGGGAAAAGAAAAAAACATCTTNAAAGAGGGAAAGGAGAAACACCTATTCTCAGAGTTTAAATAGTTACCCTAAGTAACAGAACTTAATATAAGGCAGAGCTGGGAATGCCTTCCATTTTACACTGCAGTTATTAAGCTACAGCGTTTTTCACTGAATTTCTCAAAATCAGAGGCTGAAGAGAGCAAATTTAGTTGAGGTTCATGACCCGGAGAGCATAGAGGTTCCAAAATACAGCTTCATGTTTAACAATGCTGAAGCCTTTTTGTTTTCAGTCACTGTAACTGTTAACATCCCTACTTGGTAACTATCTGAAAAATGGAATAACATGAAGGACAATTTCAAGACTTTGTGTTCAAAAACAGATGGGGCCTAGGAAAAGGAGAAAATATAGTTAAAGTTAGAAAAGATGTGGATATTTTATGAAAACATCCTGAAAACTCTACTGTATAATTTAAACTTCTTGCTATTTTGTAATATTGTTGTATTATTCCATAGCTGGGCATGTGAGACTCAGAGAATATTTGCATTGAGAGTGAAGGATATTTAAAAACCCAGTGTGCAGTGCTATAGGCGTTTATATTGTGAAAGCGTTTATGTATTTATAACACTTCAGTTGCAGGGTATCCACCATGTGAACAGTGCTGTTATAAAATGATAGATTTTCTAGAATGACACTAAATGAGAACTTCAGTGTTGACCCAAGGGGCAGATGAGGCAAATAGGTAAAATATCTGTCATTTTCCAATCACTTCTGGTTTTACATCAGAAGATGTGACTGTACATACCTGGAGAAACCAACACCATACACACACATTCCTGTGATTCAGCTCTCAAATGCCTCCATTTCTGTAACTGGGCTCTCCATTTTTTTTATATTGTTAATGCTGAACCAGGCATGTTCTCAGAGAAGTCTGGGTTTAGAGACTTTTTTGATGTTATTTTTGATGTAAAATCTACTTTGGAAAAATATTAACTGTTTCACACCTTGTCAAGAATTAGTAATTGATATAGTGCTAATTTAAACAAACACATTCTTCTTGTCCTACTCTTGCACTTATTAGCCATTTATGTGTCATACTGACTACTTGCTCCATGTGGGAAGGACTAGCTCACATTAAGCCTTGCAAAAAGCAAGCAGCTTGCCATTCCAGAAACTATGCAGTGTAACTGATAACAAGTGCATTAGATAAAAAAAAATCAACACCAATTTAGCACAGACTTACAGAGAAGTTTATATTGTCTCTTTTCAGTATGTTCTTTATGAAAGTCTCTAGTACATTTCCTTCTTTGAAAATGAGCTAATCTTAGCCAGCCTGGGGATCTCTTATCATCCAGGAAAGACATATTTTCTTAGGATTTACTAATATTGGAAGATGCTCACTAATTTTAAGAATTAATTTTTGCATTGCATAGGCTCTTCCAGCTTTATTCTTATTGCATAACACTTTAGTTTGAAATAGATCCCTTACAGCCAGAACATAGTAATATAAGTGGCAAAAGTAGAACCTGTATTAGGGAACTTTAGCATTTCTGGGATGTCTGACTCTACAACAAGCAAGAACATAGGGATATGGATTCAATAAGGAAATGATGATGTGATACCAAACCACATTTAACATCACTTATTCATGGTTTTACTTGATGGATAATTAGCATACTGAACCATCACCTAATAATTTTGCCACTTTATGCCAATGGTAAGCGGTAAAAACTTTACCCAAGAAATCTTTATGAATCTTGTACCCAGCATGTTCACCTAAGCTATTTGCATAATTTGTAGACCATGCAGCATAACTGTCTCCTGTAAATTATTAGAAGAGCAAATTCTTTTTCCTTCAGTTTGGCAAAACTTGTTATCCTAATGATAATCCTACTCTGGACTGAATGTGAGATTGCAGGTATATAAAAGTAAAACATATTTGATTTACTTCTTGCATATTTACAGCTTACTTAGAGAAGCATGATGTAGATGCTTAACACAGCTTAGCTACATAATTAGAAATTATTCAAGGGGAAAAAATATATCCTTTTTATAAATGTAATGGTCAGGATAGATCATCTGATTTCCATTCCATTTCTTAAAATCCATATTTGGTATGTAACAGAATATCTGTACAGCTCAGAAGCTGAGATAGGCTTACCCACCTTATTTACAGACAGCACAGGTCTCTCCAACATAATTATCTGTATTCTTGCAGCAATCTTTTGTGATTACTGTCAGGTTGATGCAGAACAGTTAGCTGTGTCCCTGCATGCTATCATTGTCACAGAGTCTCTGTAGGTTGATCATTTGCAAAGCCCACATAATGCCATGATGATTTTCGTCCCCTCTGATGAGAATAGCCTCATGTGATAAATCTTTTCGATAGTTCTAATACTGTTATTCTATTTGTATAATGAAGGTAAAAACTTTATACTTTTTTCTGTCATTAATATTCTTAGGATTAATTTTGCTGCTGTGGATGGTTTTCAGTTCCATGGGTTCACAAATATTTGGTCTCAATTTCAAAACTAGGTTTCCTTCTCTCTGTTTTTATTTTTGTTACATATGAATAAAAACACAACTATAAAATAAAAATTAAGAAAATCATCATTGTAGGTAGGTCAATCTGATATCATGGGAAAATATTGCCAGACATTCCCAGCTATCCCAGGAAGGACATCTGTTTTGAATAATTTTGGCCTTGCTGTGAAAAATAGCATATTTCATGTGGACAAATATACAGTCTTTCAAATGTTTCTGATAAATGGAATTTGGAGGGGGTGTTGGTTTTCTTTTTGTTTGTTTGTTTGGGGTTTTGGGGGGTTTCTTCGTATATTGATTAAATCCAACTAAATAATGAAGGATATTTTCAGTGTTACTAAGGTTCCTGTTGTGTAAATTTAAGTATTGCCAGTTGACGCTGTTCAAGATTAACAACGACACGGACTCCAAACTTTTCAGAAGGCTGAAATAACTCCAATCAATCTTTATTGCCAGGGAATTTCTTCCCTTTATACTATTTTACAAAGAACCCACCCAAGGGGTGGAGGAAAGACAAACTTCTTCAACTACATTGGTCAAGCTAGAGGGACATCAAGAAAAGGTCCCTCCTAGGGAAAGGAATGCAGAACATAGGATACAGTTAGGAAAACATGTCTTTTATTGACAGAACAGTGCCTGGGAAAGAGTTTCAGAGAAACCAAAACATCACAGCACGAACCATGACTACAGCCAGTGAATGTTTCTCAGTTGGGAATGTCACATTTAAAAACTGGTAAGATTAGTAAAAACTCGCTCCCAGTATGTTGAACTCTTTTTTGCAATACTTGTATATTTTTTGTTTAAGACTTTTTAAATATAAAATTTCTCTGATCTCTTAATATCACTTTTTAGAGTGCATTTTTTCTATTCTTCCACCATTCTCAAGATGTGACATGTTTAGTACTCCCAACTTTATCTTCATACAAACACATTCTTAACATTTAGAAGGATAAAACAAATACAAGAAATAAAGTGCTGAAAATGTTTTTTTAACATTCATGTGAGTTTGCCTGGATTTACCAGGACTGAGCATCATTTGGAAAGTTCTGTGCCAAACTGTACCAAAAGTTATTCTAATTTTAATTCTAATTATTTTTATTCTAAGAACTTTTATTCTAAGAACATCCTGGATGACTCAGCAATGACCCAGGCAGGTGGGGAAATCTGGATACATACATTAATTACTGAAAATATTATTTTCCACTCTAAAAGAAAGCAGAAAGGTTCATAGGTAGGCCACTGAATGTAGATTTGCATGTGAATGACTGTGCAGGTGCACAAATGTGGGTGGCTGGCTGGCTGTGCGTATGAGGGAGCTGTACAAAGACAGCACAAGGGTTTGCAAGTAACCCCCAAGTCTGGATCTCCATGAAAGAAGAAACGTGAAGTACTTCATCACATTTTTTTTTTACATTCTAAAATTACTCTAATGTATATGTTTTACCATTCTGGTTGTTTAGATTACAAATACAGCTTGTCTACTTTTGGATTAGCAGCTTTATTTTTGGAAAAATTTTAACCCTTAAACCAAGTGATGCACTTAAGATCACAGTTTGTTCTCTTTAAATGAATTTATAAAGGTAGAAGTTATCAGCAGATATTAGTGTAAGGAAAATTATTTTTAAAGCTGGATTAACCTAAATGTATCAGATGATAACTGCTACATTCCCAAGGAAGGGAGGGGAAGGTACCACACTCTATAACAGAGGCTTTCCTTGCAGCTGCTGGTTCTTGTTGGAGCTGAGAGGGAGGAAACATAACTGGAAAAAATTATGCATATGAGATCTTCCTTACTGTGGTTTAGAAAATGGGTCTTATCTGTACCTACCAGGTAACAGATAATGTGTTCTGGGATGGTGACTGACCTCTGTAACCCGTCTTCCCTTCCCAGGAACAGAGTGACAGCGGGAAGGAGTCAAGCCAGTGGTGGGTGGCACGAAGGGGATGGAGCAGAAAACTCTGGGGAATAAAATGAAAGAAGGCAAAGTCAAAGCTGAAGATGAGACAAAGAGTTAGAAAATGGAGGATAATATAGATTTCAGTCATTCAGTGGCTTTAAGATTTTACCATGATAGATGCTGCTGCTTAATACCCTTAAGCATCTTGCGACAACAGGCAACCCTTCCCAAACCTCCTACCACAAACACATTTTTCCTTTCTTTTTCCTAATCTTCTTTTGTCTCAGCCATTTAATTTAAGAATTTTTGAGGCAAATCTGTATGTCAATACAAATGGTTGTGGAAAATTCATTGTGGCAGCAGGATGACCTGGGTGAGGGATATTGCAGTATACATAATAACACAGGTAACGTGAACACAACATTCACAATTTTTTATATTTTATTGGGTAAAGATACCTCTAGTTCCAAAATTGTCAGGGTTCCGTGCACCATCATTTCTTAACATTCTTTACATTAGAACTAAACAGAAGTCTAGAAGTAATGAAAACAGACCAGCAGTTGTTTAAATTAAACAAATGAATCCCACAACATCATAAACTTCCTTCATCAATAATTTTATATCCTGTCACTAGATAATTTCTTGCATTTTGATGTAGTCTGTGTGAAGCAATGTAAGCAATTATTAGCATAATTACTAACTCCCATTTCATTAAAAGTGAGTTTAAATTTCATCTTGGCTTAATGTTTTTAGAAAGAAAATTTTGTATGTGAATGGACACTCTTCTTGTTTGGAGCAGAATTTTTCTGATTTCATGTTAAACATATAAACTTGCAGAACTTCCAGAAGAATAAAAATGGCAAAATAAAAAACTACTGTTATGCAGAATATTTAAAAGATGTACTATAAATCCAACAAAAACATTGACAATTCAGATCAATTTCATTTGCATTTAGAGATAATCAGTTCCAAGAATGAAATTTTACTTGATCAGGTAATGACTTCATTAACACCCGTTAATCACATACTACCTTCACCTAATTTTCAGAACTTGAAATTAGTTATTCAAATTATAGCAATTAAAATATCTCAGTCAAGGACTTGATTCATTTGAGAAAAATACTTATGCAAACTCACCACAGATTTATCGATCATTTCTAAGAGCCTGAATGTGAGCTTAATGCCTAATTCTAAAAAGAAAAAAGTGATATTAACTAGATAAATATAGGATTCTGCATGTAGAATAAATGGAACCATAAAAAAATAGGAGTTATTCTTTTATTTATAGGAAGCATGTCTGGAATTTTACTATCTCTTCATTAATGTGAAACAATTAGAATTTCCTGTTTTTATAAACCCAAAAAAACATATTAGTGCTACTAGCAAATTTGTTTGAGTTATAGCTCTTAGAAAACAGTGATCCCTGGAAACAGATTTCAAAACATAATTAACAATCACAACAAAAAAAAACACCCTGTTCACAGCTTTTCTTTTCTTGTGTCCTGGATGCAATCTAGTGGGAAAAGTAATCCATTTGTTGTTTAGACGCAGCACAAATAAGCAGAGAAAGTGAATAAAGAAAAGTTGCTATTTCCCTAAGCATTATGTGATTTATGAATATTGTGATTTTGAATGTTTCATACAGTATTGTATTTTAATCACTGTATCTTCAAAAATAATATTCAAGTGTATTGGATGCCAGGATGGAAACGATTTCTAGTTCTGTGCATTGAGGACTTTCAAGGGTGGAGCACATGAGTTGTACCCTGTGTCTCGTGTACAACCAAAATAGTTCCACTGGTTGTGTACAGTACATAGTCCTCTGTTGAGCAAGGGCTACCTGACTTATGCTTATATTATGTTCTAGCAGCTGAAATTTCTAAATGATGCTGTCTGAAAAACTGCAATATACATCTAGATAGATAGATTTTTTTTTTCTTTTTTTTTCTTTTCTCTCTCAAGAACAAAACCATAAGGTAATATTGAGTGCTCACAGGTCTCAGGTATACCATAAGGAATTCAGTACCTAAAATGCAGTACTCTAGTTTCATTTAAAATTTATTCATAGTATTCTGAGAGCTGCTTAAAATATTTTTGCTATTCAATAAATATTTGTTATACAAATAGAACAATATAAGTCTGAAAATTATGAAACCCCTGATATCTGCCTTTCCACATTTTACATAAATGGATCAAATTGTTAAAATGCCCTGAACCTTCCCCACTCTCCAGCATGGGATTGAGAAGCAGTAATGGAGAAATGTAATGGTAAGCTCATACCTAGTCTATGGTCAGCACTTCCATGCCTCCTACTTTGCACAGCCAAGGAAACCTCTGCAGATAGCACATGAGATGCAGTTTCTCCTTCTGGTGAGGTAAGGATGTTAAACATGGATTCATTTGATCCTAATCATCCGAGGGAGTACAACTGTGTTTCCCTTCTCTATTCATCCCACAGCTTGCAAAACAAGTTAAGCCAAAGGGATGTCTGAGAACATTCCTAGTGATTAATAGAAAGTATAAATGAACAGATGTAGTTCCTCAAATTAAAGAAAATCATGTAAAGACAAAACTGCCACAGCATTCTAACCAGCTGAAGGTGCTTCCTTAGTCTTGAACTCCTGCTCAGTTTGCTAGGAATCAGACAAGTCAGGTCTTTTCACTGCTCCTTACCAGTGGCTTTTATATCAAGAGAAGAAAAGTACAGCTGATTTTTAAAAAGCTGTCATGATTACTCTCTTAATTAGCATAATGAGCAGCTGTTTCATAATTAATACACTACCTAAATTCTGTTAGTGAAAACATGCAGTGCCCATGCTCAGTGAAATTTGAAAGCACCATGAAATCAGGAAACATTCCCTTCCATGAACCTTTATTTTTCCTAACACGTGTTTGAGCTGAATATCCCTCTGAGATAAAAGACCACAATGTGCTTGGTCTCAAAAACACCAGGTACATGAAGTGTTCAGTGATTACTCCTCAGTTAATCCCAGATTTCACAGAGAGGATAATTATTAAATACTTTAGATTATCTTAATGACTTACAGTAAATGTACCAAGACCCTACCATAGTCTGGTTTTTAAATATTTGTTACTACAATATTATTCAGACATTAAAAAAACCTAATTTTAATGCATGCATAAAAAATTGCCACAAGTTTCTATAATTGCTATACATTTGTATCAGAAGAGCCAAATTAGGAAGACTAAAAAATGTAAAAGAGGAATATTTTGTTCATGTTCCTATAATGTATTATAAAGTTTGGAAAAACTACAGTTAAGCAGACTCAAAAAACATACATTTCCAGTTTGATTTTTGTCTGATACATATATCAAAAAATTGATATTCATCTGTTTCAGCCTGTTTACCTCAGAGATAAAACCTTGGGGTTTTTTGTCTGTTCACAACATCTTATCCAGAGCATAATTTAAATCCCTTGCAGTTGGGATACAAATCGTGTATATTTTTATTTTCTTTAAAATGGTTGAAATATGTGGTTCCTGCAGTTCTGGAGTTCCAAGCAACAGAAGTCTTAAGGTTATTATCTTCTAGAAGGGAAAAAAAAAAAAAAAAAAAAAAACCATACTATTTATCTTTCAGTATTGCAGCTTGTGGTAAAGACATTTGTTCAAACCTACAAATCCTCTGCTGAATTACTCTGCTTCTTGTATCCATTTTAATTGAGCTCCAGGTCAAAAACTCTATGTTTTATATGAAGGAAACATGTCCTACTCACATCCTAATAAGTGCCAAATCCCCTTCAGCCTTCCTGTGCACCTTAGTGGTGCTGTTTTAGCTGTTACCAAAGGCGGGCTACAACTGTTGCATTTCTGAGGATGGCATTCATTTATACATCCTTTTCTTTTCAGTTCCCTGCATTTTGAACATTTTCCAGAGGTTTAAATGTTGCTTTTGTTATTCCAAATATCAGACAACTGTCATTTTTTGAGATGATTTCTCTGAAATTGTAGTATTGACATTTCCTCTCTGTTACATATTGGATACACCTTGATTGCTTTGTTAATCTTTCCATAAAAAAAATGAATATTCATAATGACTTTGCTAAGGTACCAAGAGTTTTTAAGAAGATACATATTTAGTGTATTGTGTACTTTACATCTTAGAGAAATCTTGCGAATATCTGACTCAGTCCAGAAGTGGTTTATGTTTATTTTCTTTCTTTTCTACTCATTTTTATGCTCTTTTTTTAAGAGCTTTGTTTTTAAATGCACTGAAAGAGATGCTAGATTCCCAGAAACCAAGAGACAGGGGTAAATAAATTCTTATATTCAAACTTCAAAATTTCATAAAGATAACACAAGTGGAGATATAGGGAAAACTAAGGAGTATTTACAATTTCCAAAAGGTTTTTTCTTATGTATTTTCCTGTGTCTTGATATTTTGGAGGTAGTTAAAATATTCTTTTTAACAAATGGAAAACATTTCTCCTCAACCTTTCCTCTAAGTAGTTTTTGACACTTTAAATGTAAAATTATCATTGCTCCTACTGCTATTGAACAATCACAGTCTTAACTTCCTTGGAAGCATAACAAGATACTAAACAAAGACAGTTTTGTTCCTAGCAATCAATTTTTCAGAAAGCTAAAAGTAAAGAAAATCTATCTCCTAAGAAGCAAGTAAATTTGCTACTACAGTGCCTACTATAAATGTCATAATTTCCAAATTCTAATTTTGCAAACTGAGTGTGCTTTATAAATGTATCATTAAATGACAAAAATTGCTACTTGTCTCACCATCCTGGGCAGGACAGATAATAGATGACAAAGAATATGGAAGTTTTTCCTCAGAACACATTTATTTATTAAAAATATTTTTCTCTGGGGGTGGCCTCGTGCAAGCAGTCTCATTTCTGTTAACAACCTAGTGGAGCACTACTCATGTAGTGCTACTCAGATGTACTCAGTGCACTTAGAAACAGTGAATCCTCAATGTCTGGGAACAAAGGCAGACATTTCCAGGTGGATTTTTTAATTTTTTTTTTCTGACAAGTTAATGGGTGAAGCATTCCTTAAATCTAAACAAGAAGTGTATTACAGATCAGGAATTATTTTCCCATTTAACCGATGGCATCTGAAGTCTGTTTGCCTTAGAGCCTGAAAAGCAGCTATTATTAGTGAGTGGAAAGAGTGTATTTACTTCACAAGGCTTGGAAGTCACTCCCTCCTCTGTGCTAGCGCCCCGAGGTACAGCATCTGCTCCTGAAAAAAAACCCAAGAGCTGAAGGGCAGTGCAACCCACCTGCCCCATCACTGCTGCAAATTCAGGGTCTAACCAGTGGGACAAAACAAGATTCAATGTGTTACTGGACTGTCTTCCTTAGAAATGTGTTTTATCCAAGTTAGTCTTTAGCCAGGTCAAGCTTACGAGTGTTCAACGGAGGAGTAGTAAAGTGTGAGTTAAGGGCCTGTGATATGCAGTAACTCATAGATGTACCCTTGAGCAGCAGGAACCCGTGAAGTTAATTTGTCTCCTCCTGTCAGGCTTCAAATGCTTTTCAGTTGCTGAACAGGGTTCTGTTCTTCAGAAAGTTATGATCTGTTTCATACAGCATTTTACTCCTTCAGACTTTCCACTGTTTTAAGCAGTTAGTTTTATGGATTATAGTGTCTTTCTGAAGGTCACTAAGCCTCTGTTTTCCTTGGAGTCCATGCTTCACTTGAAGAGAACCTCTCTTCTGGAGGTAGCTTGCTGCATCTGCAAAATATTATCCAAATACAATAATCATGGAGGTATTTTGAGTCTCTATGAAGACCATTCAACTGACTGCCCAGCATACCCCTCACAATACTCTTCTCAGTTTAACCCAGGGAATATTTTACTCTCTTATAGTATTCACAGTTCAAAAGCATATTAAAAAAATTAAAAAATAAAAAATCAAAATAGGTTCCAGAGACACAAACAAAAGAGAAATTACTGTATTTATTCTACGATTGTAAAATTTCACAGGTCTGACCACTTTCTGGTGTCAGGTGTAGGAAATCCAGTCTTTAAAAAATTTCATTTGCTATGCTCTTTCAAAAAAAAATCCACTACAGATTTCTCTTAATTAAAATTAGTACACAGAAACTAAAAACAATGGTCTGTTTATATGAAGTAAGAATATTTAGACTCAGATCAATGTTTCTACTACAGAGATTGAAGTCTCCTCCTCAGTGCCAACTCATAAAAATATTAGATTTTATTAATTCCTGCAACTTGAAACACACACCAACTATTCCAACACACCATTGGAATTCAAAACTCCTGGCACAATTACCTTGAAGGAGAAATTTTGGCCTGAAGCTTTTGATTGGAATTGAGGTTTAAAGCAGGAATCATGTGACTCTATGTATAGAGTAGGTTCTAGGAAGCAGAATAGATTTTGCTTCAAATACATTTTGCAGGAGCTAATTTTTCACGCTTAGTACAGTTAGAAAAAATAAGTTTCAAACTGTCATGAATAAATGATTACTTTTAGAAATACGAAATTCTTTGGAGAGCAATATCAAGAACTCCATTGTAACAGACGATCATGACGTATGGGAAGCTGTTTTACCGGAGAAGTTTTCATTGCAGTATCTGGTTTGACTTTGCAGTGAAGTCATGCCAGCTTTAGTTAAGCAGCCCTGAAGTTTAGTATCTTTCCAGCTGCAGCAGCATAACTCTACTGAAATGTGATAAAATATATGATACATCTTCCTGTCTCCCCTTTAGGATGAAGCTAAGTACTCCAGAGCTCCTCAGCTTGGGAAGGGGCCAACAGAAGGGGCAGAGAATGGGCATATGAATCACCCCTTTCGTATGGTACAACTGCTTGGTGGTACCCAGTGAAATTAGCAAGCTCCAGACTGTAGTGACACAAGCTGTTCTCACGATTTACATTAAACTTTGAAATTCTCTGCTTCAGTATGTTGTGTGTTAAAATTCAGCAAACTGCTGAAAGATTGACCCATCAGGGAACACTAAACACAAAACCAGGGCAGGTGCAGCAGCTCAGGGAGTACTTAAACTTCTGCAGGAGTGTATTAGAGAAGAGATCAGCTTGTGCAGGCACTGTTTCTTGAACCCTCTCCCTGGATTTTCACACCTGGCCATTGTTGGAGACAAGATACAAGAAAACATCTGCGGTAAAAAGATTTGATCCAGTAACGTGCTCACATGTGATATTTATCCAGTTTTCTAAGCCCACCAACTAGCTTCATAACTGTGTATTCAAGCCTCAGTATCTCTCTGAAAACATAGCTCTTGAAACAAAAATAGATTTTTTTTTATTTCTTTAAATTCTGTTGTACCACACTAAATCTGAGTTCATCCACCATGATCTCAAAGTAATTTTTTATTGTTATGCAATAAAATATGAAAAATCAATTTGACTACATACAGAAGAAATAATATCCATCTGAGAAAATAGTCTAGTGTGCATAGGTGTATGAGATAAAAGCTATTTGTGAGTCTTTGGTGAAAAATTAAAGGAGATAGCAGGTTTAGACAGCTCAACGTGTAAGAAAAAAACTTTGAATTTAAACTCAGTTCTTTCTGTCTAAGGTAATTCTTTATTAAAATTTAACTATGATTTCTTCTCCAAAATTATGTGTTTGTAGCAGGGTGAAGAATATATCACTTAAGCAGGCTCTATCAAGGTGGTGAAATCAATATCATTAAGCCTAAAAGCTCTGACTAAAAGCCTGTACATCATAGGAGATGGGAAAGAACAGGGCTTCTAAAGAAAACAACTTAAACAAAGGAATTTGAACAGATTTCTCCAGAGATTAATGAAGGAAAGACCTCAAATACACATAGTTTTTAGAGATGTAGCATACTCCTCTCCTTCTTTTTCTTTATTTAGGGGTAAAGGTGTCTGAAAAAAATGTAAAGAATGATTATTTTTAAAGGAGCATTTTAGAGAACTGCACGTTATTTTTCTTGATGTTGATTGTGATTTTCTCTCAGTTAAACATTTCTTCTGCTTTCAGTTGTCATAAACATCAAAATAGTTCAATGATAATAATTATTTTAATAAATTTGATACTTTTTTCCTTAAACCAATTCATAAACCAGTCTACAGTTACAACTGAAATTTATTTGGAACTTTACCTTAACAGAATCAATATTTATCAGGTTTCTGAAATTCTTCCAAGCTTATTTATTCAGGAAAATATTTTTCTACTGTTGCATTTAAATGCAAATAAAGACAGAAACTACACAAGCTTGGGGTTTGTTTTTTTTTCTATTAAAATGGTATAGAATGAGAATGCCAAGAAATGTATTACTTTTTGATACAGAATTCCATAATAATAGGCACTCTACCAGATCTCTCAAAGAACAATATTTCTCCTGAAATTTGACTATGCTCCATCTTCTGTCAAATATCTCTTTATTAAAAAGGCTTAGCAAATTTACAGAATTAAAGTTTTCAGAATTAGTGAATTTGATTAATGTAGTCTAGCTTTCTGAAATCAAAATGAGAGCATTTCACAGAATTAAATATATTATAATTGCTTTCCTTTGTGGAGGACATGTTTTTACAGTGACACATGATCAGATCATTTGAAATCAATTATTTATTATACTTTATCCTACAATGTATATATTTTTCATAACCACCAGTACCTATAGGCTCAAATGGTCCAAATTTTAAAATCTTAAAAAATACAAAATGTAAAGGACTCAAGCATGTAATACATACTTTGTTAATTATTTAAACCAATAATAGCAAAGGAAACAACTTCAAATCATTTTATTGACATAATATAGGAATAATTACCTTGTGGAGAAATGCTTCAGTCTTGCATTGACTTCAAGAATGTCAAACAAAATATAACCTGTAATTCTAAAATTCTTTCATAAATAAGAAAACCTGAACCCTCTTGTGCAATCTTTAAGAGAAAATGACAATTTAGCTCTAGTCTGTCCTCTGGTACCATGCAGTATGTGACTTGAGAAAATAGTCGTTCTTTTCTGCCCCCTGTTAAACTGTACAGGCTGACTTCTCCTCTAGTATCTCATCATCAGTCAAAAAAAACAATGTACTTCCAAAGTTCAGATCATTCCTGTTTCTGAATACTCTTAACAGTTCTTTGAACTTTGAATGGAATGATAATGGTACAAATTACTGAGTGACTTAGGTAATAAGTGAGAGTAATATTATGGTACATTTTTTGCTGTTTATCAGCCATATTTAGCAGTTATATTCAAATAGACTGCAAATAAAAAATTTAGGAGTTTTACTTGAAAAAGCTATTCTAAAAATATGTTTAAGAACAGCATTCATTACATCTTATACACAGGAGGTAAATAAAAAGAGTTATGTAAAAGCTACAGCAAGCTTTATATTTCACCGATGCTTGCCAAAGCATCTCTCTCAGTTCTGGAGAATGCAAGGTGTGCTCTAAATCAGAAGGGACTTGACTTACAGTCCAGTCATTACCATCACCACAAGTCACATAACTGTGTGAAAATAGCTAGGTAATGATTACACTTACACTGAGATCTTGGTAGCTTTCTGTGTTCTTCTTTGACAGTTCATATAACAATGATTATCTAGCTCTAAATCTAGAAAACCGTATGACATAAAACATTTGCATCCCAAGAGCCTAAGTGTACTCCTGCTATTTCTTTCTGGTGAGCTGGAGTTATTCTGAAAAATAGATTTTAAAATCTCATTACTCACTGAGCTTTTTCACTAGTACAGAACTCTTAATTACTTATAGACACTGATGGATCATATTTTTTTTCCTTTCATGACATTTCCTTGAATGGCATCAAGAAGAAAAACTGAACCTTGATTTGCTTAATCAAATTCACAAACATTAAGCTGCATGCATGATTTTATTTCACATTACAATTCAGTGCTGTTTTAGGACAATGATATGTGTGCACTCCAAGTTTTTGGAGTTACATATTTTAAAGGCATATTTCCTCTGACCAAATCTAAAATCAAAACCAGACTTTAGTCAATATGTACATTGCAGACTTTTCAAAAGGTTTTCTAATTATACTGACACTTTTAGAGTGACAAAGATGAGTACAAATAACAAAGAGATTATAAAATGGTAGGTGAAATTCCATGAAAAGGGATATTCCTAAGAGGAAAAAAAAAATTTAAGAAATAAGACCTTGAGATATTATAGACAGAACTGCATAAGCATAATTTCAGTCCTCGGTAATTCCTTAAAAAGAAAATGGAATTTTAGCAACTGTTGGAATACTAAAAAAAAAAAAAGTTATACCTCTGTATAAATCCAGGATGCCCTTTATTGTGAATATTGCATTGTTTCCTTAGCAGAGCTGGGAAAGTGCAGAAAAAGAAATAGGTATGTCTAAAGGTATGGAGTCACTTTGTGTAAGAAGCCACTGAATTTATTAAGACCAGAAGACTTCAGGCTGAAAAGAGCAGCTTTTCAGGAATGCAGCAGTGCTTCACAGAATCATTACAGTTATTAAGATGAGTAGGGACCCATTCACTGTCTCCTCCAACACACAACTTAATGGCCATCAAATAAATGAGCAAGAGGCAGCTTCAAAGCAAAGCAAGGGTGTATTTTCTCATACAGTGCACTTCCTAGCCATGAAACCTCCATGGGATATTTTCTATAGTAAATGTATACAGGCTTAAAAACAACAGAACGCATTCAGGGAAGAAAAGTTCACTGAGGACAGCTAAGTATGAAGTTATTACCTCCCAAGCAAGAAGTGCCTGAAACAAAAAGCTCTGTATGTTGTGGGCATACTACTGTGCCCTGGTCATGTTCTTTTAGTTTTCCCCGTGGATCTGGGGTGGAGGCAGCTCTGGATGAAACCCGGCAGGAATTCTCTCACCTCTCCTGGCTGTTGTATACGGAAGTACTACAGAACAACTCAACACTTCTTTGTGGTGTCAGAAATTTGCTTTATATGCAAGACTGACAAACTAAATATAAATTATTTTTTAATTTTAATGTTCTCTAGAAAGAATCCCAAAGGTCTTTGTGAAGGTTTCACAAGATCCTTGAAAAGACACTCAGCGCAGTTATTGACTGCTCTGCTCAAATCAATCTACCCTCAGTGAGGTACACAGTGGTCTTTGCTGCATGTCCAAAGTTTCTATCCCACTTGGTAAGAGATTTACCTTAAAACTGTAACTTCAATGGATTTACATCTGGATACCATGGACACAAAGCAAATACAAACACTAATCTGGGCTTAAATTCAAAATGCAATACAAATGAGTACAGTTGCATGTTTAGTTACATGTAAATTTAGTGTGGCAATAATAATAAAGTTGCTCAGTTTTCTCAGAGCTGAAAATTGAAACAGCAGCAAGTATTATGGGAAAGCAAAAATCAGGTAAGTGTCAGTGAGGTGAGAAAGAGGTATCAAGCATAACTTAAAAAAAAAAAAAAGCACATGCAAAGAACAAAAGAGAAAATTACCTTATTTTCTACTTTTCTGATTTGAACAAAGTAGAATGTAGAGGGGAGAAATGGAAGGTGAGATGAAAGAGTCAGTGTGAGCTGCAGAGTCAAGGATCTGTTGTGCAAAGAAGCCAAAGTAGTCAATGGAGCCAGTAAGTGTCCCTGAGGGAGTGGGGAAGTGCTGGATATAGGCAAGTGAAGAAGGGCTGGAAGGAGGCAAAGGATAGCCTTGCAGGCCTGTATTCTGAACAAACAGAAGAGCAGATGAGCAAATTATATCCACCTTTTTGGTAATAGAAATTAAAAGGATTTTGCAGTTGAACCCCAACTAAAGAAAATCAAAAAGGAAACCAGAGGAGGAGAATAATGAAGGTAGACACTCCCCAAGCCTCTTGTAGTATTGAATAAAATGTAAAATTTTTAGATAGATTTAACCTATAAGACATCCTTTTGGGAGGCTCAGGGCTTATTAAATTTACTTATTTATATATTTGTTTGTTTGATTTTGGTATTGCTGGTGGTCATAATGCTCAGTATTCCACAGCATTTCTTTTCAATGGCATGCTTTTAACCTCAGAGGTGTGATATTTCAGGATGATGATTGTTTGCATAGTAACCCAGAGCAGAAGGAAAAACATTCTTCTCTCCAGTCAAAAATATCAAAACAACCTTTAGAGTAACATCTTGCATGTCTTGCAAAATAATAACCCTGGGTTATTAAAAATAAAAACCTGGGTTTTTAATCATGAAAGGGGAGAAGGTTTATATTTGATAAAGTATAGAGAATGGAACTAACAATGGGAAGGAATTACAAATATATAAAGATTCCCCTCAATGTTGAAGATCAGTAACACTTAGAAGAAAAAAAGTTGCAAAGAGAAACACTGGAAGAAAATATTGACTTTGGAATACAGCTCCATCTTTAGTTCACTAATACAGAATAAAAAATTAGGTTCATCAGCTGTTGGAAACTTAGACAAACACTGCATATAGAATTAAAATTTACATTATTAAATCTAACTGTTAAGCAGTTCTTAAATGTTAGTTTTTAGAAATACCACAGAGTTGTTTGACATTAAAATTACAGGGATTTTTATAAAAGAATATTTATTTTGTACAAGACACATGACTTTGTGTTAATTTGATTTTTATGAAGTATTTCTTAAGCTGTTGTGTAAATGCGTAATCTTAAAAAATATTGGTAAACAATGTTCTATCCAAAAATGGTTGTATGCAGCTTGTAAACTATTCCTTGACCTCACTCTTGTACAGAATAAACTAATTTTGGAAATCTCTGGATCAGGGAAAGTATGATTTTTCTTTTCCCTCACTATATAGTCTAGAATTAAACTGACTTCTTTTCCCTAAAGTGTAGAAAACTTGAGGAAATAATAATGCTATCAGATAAATGAATGACAAGGAATGTTTCAGGTATAAAAGAAATAATCACTGACAGTAGATAAAAATCTTAGGAGAAAGGTGAGGAAAAGGGAGCAGCTCAGAACTGGATGTTAAACAGTGACAGGCATCACAAAAAGGGTCAGAGATTTGCCTTCAAAGACATTCTTCAGTATATACATTGGTGAATTTTTTCTAAAGCAAAACTGGGATTAAACCAAAGAGAACTAGAGACAAAAAAAAAAAAAAAAAAAAAAAAAAAAAAAAAAAAAAAAAAGAGGAAAAAAAAAAGANAAAAAAAAAAAAAAAGGGCTGAAAACATGAGGTGCTGTTGAAAAGCTGGAGCTAGGGGAGAAGCCAATTTACATTATTGCAATACACAGTTTTGGGAAAAAATCTGTCTGATGATAAGGGATTGGGTCTTCTTAATTTAAAAGTCATTTAAAAGATATTTGTAATTACACCTTATATAAACAGATACATTTCTGTCTTCTTTATTCCTGTGAATCTTCTGCTATTATAGTAAAATTCTCAATGGACTCTGGTGAGAGCTGACAGGAGTCAGAACTAGGTAGGTTCTGTGATGAGCAATACTTGCTATCCAACGGAGGAATGCCTGTAATTGCAGTTAGTGCTGAGCTCAGAATTGTATTGGGAAAAGAGGGAAGATGAGATGAAAAGAAGTCCAAGTGGACTGATGTGACTCTGTGGAAAGAGTGGATGGCTCCTGCTGCAGCTGTGCAGGAGTAAGTGGATCCTTATGAATTATTTCAGTATCAGGGAATGAACTACAATATGTTTCACCCTCCAGAGGATGTGAAGAGCCTGTGCCAGATCAAGTGGTGCCACTGGAAAGGCCCCTCAAGGTACAATAATGGACATTTGGTTGTGACAGCTGTATTTGAGGAACAGAAGAGTGCTCTCATAAAGTCTCAAGAGGAGTGACCCTTCTTACTTGTCACTCATCCCTCTTGGACAGTGGCATATGAGACTGTGCTGATATCAAAATACCAATGAGAGGCTAAGAAAAGGACAAAGGGGCAAAGTACTTAGCAGTACTTGCTGACTTCACCAAACATAAAGGTTTTGACATACCTAATGATTTTAACCATTAAATGATGTGGGATAGCAGATGACTTTTGTTTTTATCAATAAATATCTCAGAACTGATTTCAGAGGAAAGAAAATAATTTTGAGAATTAGCTGTGAAGCTGATACAGAACCCATTTAGATTTTCAATTACAATTCAATTACAATTGAATTCTAACTTGCCATTGCTTCGTAGAAGAGTAACCATAATGAAAATGTACTATTTTTTCAGAAATAATGCATGTCTTTAGCTTTTTGGAATACCATTATTCTCATTCTCCAGCTTGCAAATTACTATTAAAAATAGTCACTATGTCGGGGTACAGTCATGACACTTATGACCCAATTGTCAGCTTCATTAAGTTGCATGAGATCATCTTGATGAAGAACAGGGGAGGGTATCTTTACATTTTACAAAAGAAGAGAACAATAAATATGTAATGACACAAGCACAACTTTGCAACTTTGAAGGGACTAAAGAGGCCTGTTGGAACTATTTCTATAAATGTCAGACACATGTGAGCATGAATTGAATGAAAAGCAGCTTCAGGACTACAAAGGATTAAACCACGAAGAAACAAAGACATCAATAAGATTTATATTTAGATTTATAAATCAGGATTAAAGAAAAAGGGAGGGGGGGAAAGAGGGGAAGAATGAAATTTTAGATATCTAAATTTTTTTTATTTTTGTTCTTTCTTATCTCACAGTTAATGAGATGCACTGCCACTCCAAAGATAACTTTATCTTTATAGAGTGGAAAAAGAAAGAAAGCAGACAATTACCAGACCATCAGAGCTATGGAACAGAATATTTTCAACTAGAAGGAGCAAGCCTTTGCTTGTGCACCACTATTAGGCTGCACTGGTGCATCACTTATTTTGATATACTTCAACTTGGTAGCAACATGGATGATGAATCACTCATCCAGCACCTTAGAAAGCAAGTCTTCCTGGTGAACCAAATTATATCAGACAGGGACATTAGCAACTCTGCTTAGTAGATTTAAGAGGCAGAGAGAGTGTGATGAATAATGATAATTCATCTGTAGACTGAAAGCTTCAGCACTGTTTAATAAATCCCTCCTAGAATAAGACCTGAATTCTTAGGCTTGAGTTCGGGTTATGTTTCAGAGCAAAGCTTCAGAGGTACCTGGAAAAGGTAGGTGCCCATTTCTCACCTGAGCACAGAGGGAAAGTGTGCAGATTTAGAGAGGCATATTCTCAGGGCCTCTCTCTTCCAGTACAATGCCTTCTCTGCGAGTGTATCCCTCTGCCTTTCATGGTTTGTGTGTTTGTAGACACAAGCAGAAGCCTCACAATGCGTACACAATTTGAGATTGTCAGGCATAATGACATAAAATAATTAACCAAAAGTTAGGCTGGAGTATGTCTTTCACTGTTGAGAACAAATGTCTTGCAAATGTAAGAAGTAAAAGAAAAT
>VWYO01023271.1:56758-67192 GCA_013400275.1 Rhadina sibilatrix
AAAAAAAAAAAAAACCCAAACCAAACCAAAAAAACCTTAAATCTGAAAACTATTCTGAATAAAACAAGTGTCAGTTTGTCAGTTTCTTCAAAGAAAAGTATGTGCTGCTTGTGCTATATATTAACAACTTGTACACTAAGGTAAAATAGTAACATTGGTAGATGACCAACAGTGTTTCTCAACCATATTGCAGAAAATTTTCTAATAAACCATGTATTTGACTACCAAATTCAGTTTTGTTCTGGCCAATATAAATTCATACACTTTTCTAATATGTATGTATCTTACATATCCAAATGCTTTGTGACCAGATGATATTAATACCTTAAAATGTACCAGAAAGGAAAAAAAGGTTTTTTCTGGGTTGGTTTGGTTTTTAGTTTCCATTTGTGCAGGGTTTATGTCCAAATTGTAAAAAGGACAGTCCATAATAAATTTCATAGGAATGATTGCCAAAGAAGCAGTTCACACGTATAAGGAGTGGTGGTATCCGACTTTGCCACCATACCCCAGTCCATGCACCCAACCTATTAGTGGCCATGTATATACTTTATATTCTGTCCTTTTGATGATAATGAGATATCTAAAGCATGTTCTTTGTGAGCATGGCACTATTATTTTTGTTCATCTCAAGCAGAATGTTATTTAAATTTCCTTATTGACATCTGTTAGTCTTCCAGTGAATAAAATACCAAATGTCAAAATCTAGCTCTTTAGGAATATTTCAGTTCAGTTACATCTATCCTCCCATGGAAAGAGCCTAAGGCAGGCCCTGAGCAGGAGTGGTGATGGTGGGTGTTCCTTACTGGAGATGTGATTCTGCAAGAATAGATAGAGGAAGACTATAGCCTCTATTTCCTACTAGTGCTCAAAGTTATTCTGAGGTTCAGTCACAGATTGTTGCCTGTGTTCAGAGAAATAATGCCTTTGTTTTAGAGACACACAGAGACAAAATGTTAAGGTTAATGTGCCAGGTCTAAATGAATACATTATACCCGTATGATATCTATCTTGCCATCACTAAAGGAGGGATTAAATCAATCAACACAAGCAATGTTCTTGACTACTATAAAAAATCAGTAAGTGCATAGACTGAGAGTATTTGAGATTACAAAAGTCAAGAGAACAATTGCCTAATGTCCTGTTGCGGATGGGAATGTATCTTATACATGACATTATTTTTACAAAGGTAACATACAAAGCTGCATCATTAATAAAACACCCACCTTCTGATCCTTATATTCATTCTAATGGTGGTGCACTTGTTGAAAATATTTCACAGTTTCTTTTAAAATATGCCATTATCTTTGTATGAAGTTGTTGTGATATTTGTGACTCTCTCCAGAAGATGCAGAAGATGTTTCTGCATCTTCTGTGGCATCTGAAAGACTTAAAGGCAGACAACAAGTAAAACTCCAAAGATTAAAAGAATGATGAGACTTCCACTCTCAGATGCGAATGTGAGAGGAGCATTTTTCCTGTTCTCATGTCTAGAAAGATGAGGAGCAAGATTATCATCATAGGTACTTTGTAATAAGCCACCATCTATGTCATGGCATTAGCAATGTTAGCAAATACTAAGACTCATTAAAATCTAGATTATTTTAGCCTGCAAATAGACCCTAAACCATTTTGCAACAGAATAAAAGATCTCATAGTTGCAGGAATTCAGTTGTTTTCATTACACCTCTCATACAGAAAATCATTGAAATCCTTAAATGGACAGCATAATAGCAGCTCCAAAGTCTGGAAAAGAAAAATAGCTGGTGCTGCCTCCATTGGAGCCAGAGGTATGGATACTGGCAAGGTAAAAAACATGTAAATAAAAAGCTCTCACTGTGGCTGTAAATATAATTGTTCCTGCTCATATTGTGATAAAATATGAGCTCTCTGTGCTTGAATATTTAATAAGATAACTGCCCATGGAGGAAGCTATACATGTAAACTTTGGACTTGTCTGGTGTAGTCATTTGCTTCTTTTGTTTGAAACCACAGAGATGGCTTCAAACACAGGATCATCAAATGTGAAGTGGGCTGTACATCTTTGCAAATTTCAGTTGCAGTTGTCTGGTAATAAGTGTAGTCTCCAGCAGAGAAGAGTAAAGTTCTGCCATACATTTCAAGAATAATATTTTAAACAATACATTTTTCAGTCAAATTTGTACTCCAATCTTTGCCATGAGCAAATGGCTAGCACTGCATCATAAATCTAGTGGTGTTAGCCTAGGAGGCTTTCCTCTCCTTTGTAGCGACTTGTATTATTAACTAAAGTAGTTTATATACAATAGAAAGAGGGGAATTTTTCTCATACTCCCTTTTGAAAAGGCAAATATGTCATCCCATAGGAATGGCAGTCATATAAATAATTTAAAAAGAACCTTTACCTGATATTTAAAATTAAGCATTTGAAATCCTTCTGCCAACAGTAGAAGCTATGGATGGATAACATCTCCATACGTACTCAGGCCGTGGGGCTACAGGTAGTGAAGGTGAAGTTTTTGCCCTTTTATTTTTTTCTGATGTAACTGAGGTATAGTCTGATATGGCAAAAATGCATGAACTGTCTAATCAATGCTTGGCATGATTATAGCTAGCAATGAGTCTCTGCTTAGTAAGCCTCAACTGTGGTCTCACCCTGAGCTGGGATCTAAATGCCTGTTTCAAACCTCTCATGATCACAGCCTGTAGCAGCCATCAGTGCTGGGAAGCTGGCTCGTGGGCTCAGTGTAGAAGTCCACCTTGAAATGGACAGAGCTCCATCTCTAAGAGCAGAGAGGCAAAAATTAACCTTGTCACAAATAAACCAGGATGAAGTGTCAGATGAAAACTTAGCTTGTCTTCCCATTGGTAGTGAAATAGCAGCAATAAGGACCTTAGTATGTTTGTGGATTTCCTACCTGTGTATCCTCCATCCATGCTGCTTCCAGGTCATAGCTGGGGTTCCAGGGTTTCCTGGAAAAGCTAAGCTTGGCATTGCTGCCTGCAGCACTTCACAGTATGCTCGGGGTGGCCTGAGCCCTCCAGGCTGCAGGACTCAGTGCAATAGCTCATTTTCCTCCCCAGGAGGCTATAAGCACCTGCTGAGCCCCCAATTTGGCATGGTATTGCTGCATGTGCATGGTGGGTAGTGGGCCCTGAGTGAACACCTGGAACTTCTGTTTGTTCTGTGAAGTAGCTGAGATATATGGGTCTGACACAGAGAAATCTTGATAAATTAATCCTTTAGTCTAGTGAGGTGTTTGCAGTACACTGATGGCAAAGATTTTAGTTCAGGAAAGACAGTTCTGGAGCAGTCCAAAGCCAAAGCAGCCTTCTAGCCTAGAGGGCTGTTTGGGAGGTTTAGCTGGAACCTGGTGTCTTCAAATAAATTCACCAAATGGCCTGGAGCAAGACAGTGCTTTTCATCCTGGTGGCTGCCATTCCACTAGAGTGATGAGGTGTGCCTGATGCCAGATTTCTCTGTTCTGTGAAGTTCAGAAAGTACCACAGGAATCTGGGTGTCCAATTCCACCCCGGGAGACCAGTGATCTCATGAGTAATGTCTCCTGTAAGATCATTTTAAGCAAGTCAGCATATTGGATAACATTTATTTAAACAAACAAACAAACAAACAAACAAAAAACAACAACAAAAAAAACTTTGCTCATAAGTAGATTGACAGCTGTGCTTAACATAATGTAGGTCATGTCTTAAGATGGGGCTCAGCTCTCTGAGTGATATCAGCGGTGCTAATCATTATAAAAGCTATTCAGCTGTTGCTTTTAGACTGTTAAATAAATTAATATTCAGGGAGGAGAAAAAACTCACAGACTTGGAGCAAAGCTTCCAAATATGGTTTGTAAGGCAGGTAAAATGAACTCTTGTGTTTACTTTATAGTCTAATAGCATTTTAATCAATTTAAAAATATCAGGGAGCAAAGTTGTTTTTAGTCTTTTATTTTGAAATGGCTGGATCTCTCACTGATAATACTGCTGTAACAATGTAAAGTCAGAGCAGTAATATCACATGCTAGGTACAGAACACTCAAAGCAGCAAATGGGCATTTAAAATTGTTAACCCTCCAAATATCTTTTGTACAACATTTACCTAATATTTATGTAGTTAATAAAGAGGAACATTAAATCAAGCCACACTCTAATTAGTCCATATTCTAATATTAGTCAATATTATAAACAGTTCTTCACATCTTAAATTCTCTCCTTCTGGCCCTTGTTTTTGCTATTCCCACTGAGTTAATCTTAAAATCCTGTCAAAAAACTTCTGAATATGAGTCTCTGAAGTGGGTCAGGTAATGAGCTTCTGATCCAACTGCTTTTTTTTCTGAGTGCTACCATACGAAGCAAGATTACTTCATTAATGCCTGGAATGTTGTAAAGACATATGATAATTTGCCATGCACTTAAACATTGAGCTTTTTATGTGATATGGAATTTTTTATGAATTATGTATGGCTGTATAATGAAGGGCAATGAAGGTTTTAATTTTGCATCAGGCTCCAATGTTTTAAGTGAAGAACTAATAACTAACTTTTACTAACTGTAAAAGTTAGTTACTAATAACTAACTTTTGCTAACAAAACAATTGTAATTAAAACAATACAATCTCAGCTGAAGTCCAAAGTGCAGAGACTGTTTCTCTGGTATATTCCTTCACAGGCTATCAGATGTCATATCTTGTCATTTGTCATATCATCATGCCATTTCTTGGGAAGATGAGTGATCAAACCCCTTGATTCACCTTATGGATAAATAAAGATGTTCTGTACACTTATTTTGAGAGAGTAATGCCATTATTTTAGTTTCTCGTCCCTGGAAATTTCAGTATACTGTGGAATTGGTTTTGAGTGAGACTTTTATAGAATAAAAAAAAATCTGATCTTAAGCAGAGCAAGTAATAAGATAGTATCTAGCTGAAATAGTCTCTCAAATATGCTTAAACATAGTAATTTAATTACTTATTGCAAAGTTTTCACCTAGGGCAAATGGAAATAATGCAGAGCCATTTCACTTTCTTGTGGTCTAGGATTTCCAGGAAAGTTCCCTCTATTCCATCTGGGGTCATCAGGAACAGAATTTTCTGTACTGCAATCTGTGTAATTTTGTCCCTGATGAACAAAGGAGCACACCTCATCTGGTAGCACAGATGTGCTGGGAAGCGGTGCCGGAGCAGTGCTGGGAGATCTGCTGTGTGGTCTTCAGTGCTGCCTCAGCCAGTGAGGATAATGTTGTTCAGTTCATGCCATGGTACGCCCTGGAGGCAGCTGGAGCTGAGCTCAGCAAGAAAAAAGAAAGAACCACTCCTGAGTTTCCTGGAGCAGGTACTCTAGGGAGGCTGATTGTGCTTTAAAGAACATTGTACAGAAAGTTTTTGGACACAGATCTTGAGTCACAAATTTTAGTCCCCTCTTGACTGTTACATACTGCAAGAGCTAATTACCTCACCCTCTGAGGTGTCTGAAGCAGAACTTGTCAGTGCAGTCTAGCAGTGCTTCTCATTCCCCAACCATATTTTCTGCTTCTGTTCCCTCCCTAACCTATTCCATGTGGTCCCAACTCCACAAAATTTCTGAGTTGCCCCATTTAATATCGTCTCAGAGTACCTTTTACTACTCTGGCAGTAGTCAGGATCAGATTCAATAACAGTAAATACTGCAGGTTGTGCACAATAGGTATTCCTTTTCTAAAATACATTAACTGCCAATGTTTAATTCAAAATCGTTCAAATTCAGGTTATGTTGAATGAGGTCATTTGTCATTTGATCCATTTTCTCCATTCTCAGCACACACAGCTTTATTACCAGTCTGAGAAAACCAAAGAACCTTTGCATCATCATAATCATAAAACACTTTCTTTTGTCATTAATTAGACACAACTGGGCAGGAAATAGCACAGAGGCCATAAAACCCAGTGATGTATACTCAGCTCAAGGCAATAGATTTTTCCTTTGATTTCCAGAAACTTTTGATAGAGCTGGAATAAGCTGTACTCCTTTTTTCTGCAACAAATACTTCTTTTTATGCCTTTTTGCCTTACCTTTCTTTCAGCTTTCTCTAGCCCATGAAGTGAGATATCCTGCCGTGAGAAGGAAGACAAGCAATTGCAAACAGTTATTTATTTTAAAGGCACTTCCCATATATACCAGAGGTCTCAGTGACACTGTGAAGACTGTGTAGAATGTGTCTTTTGTTTCAGATCTTTCCTTTTACTACTCATATTCAAGGCTGTTGTAGAGGTTCATATATAGGAAAACCTGCTTAATTTGATGAATTCAGCTTCATGCTGAATCTAACAGGACAGCTTAATGTGGGGTTTTGGTTGCAATGTTTAAATAACTCAGGGAGAAGAACTGGGGCACAAGTGCAGGGCCAAGAAGTAAAATCCTCAGTAGAGCTGTTCTACACTGTTCAGAACTATACACACTCATGTGCAAAGTGGGTCTGTCAGGTAAATTTGAGTTCTCCCTGCACTTGGACAGCCAACAGCAATGGCAGAACTGCTGTATTCTTGCTAAGGAAAGTGACAGTGGGATTTCTTGTGATGATCTTCATGGCCAGGCTGCCAGGTTTGGGGCATGATTATTGCTAGATGTGTATTTGTGTGATACAAGAAATTATACCAGAGCACATAAAACATCAATTCAGCATTGCCATAGGTCTATGAAGCCTATGAATACAGTCAGTAAAAGAGAAAAGCCCTTCGCAGTATAGGAGAGAATTCACATCACATTCAGCTATATCACATGCATGTACACAAAAAAAAATAATGATTACACCTGTGCTTATAGATGCTTTACAGATGCAGAGCCACCGTTATCTTCTCTAAAGGAAAAAAACCTCTTTTTTTAACTTTTTTTAACCCAAAAATTTCTCATGTAAGGAAAATAGTGCAACTGGAGGTCTTTAAAGTGTATGGTACGAGCCTAGATCACAACTATGGTGAACTACTTTATATTATGAGCTTTAAAGAACTATATGGGAGCAAATATTGAACTTTTTTGCCCAGACCTCAGTGCTTGCTGGGAACAAAGTGGTTAAAACAAGGGCAAGGTGTCTGTGAATATGGTAGAAATATTGGTAGAGAACTGGGGGGAAACTTCTGTTCTATGTCCTCTTGCCCAATACATCAGTCTGGGATTTTTTTTTTTTTTTTTTTTTTTTTTTTTTTTTTTTTTTAACAACAGGGTTTGGGGGAAAAAAAATTNAGGTTCAGAGGCAATAGAATTGAGTGCAATGTTATTAACAGATATTTTGGATAGTTTGAAATGGACACATGTAACAACAAGAGCCTGTTGACAGATAAAATATGAATAGCAAAAAAAGCTAAATTTAGAAATCAGCATTTCAGAGTAATGCATAATGGAGTATTTTACACAGATTGTTACTGACAGTGATTCTTTGTCTACTGGCTGTTATGGTTCATGATCATTCCCAGATGTCACAGAGCATTGGTGCTGGTCAGACTGAACAGCTGGAGGTGTGCATGCATGAAAGGGACTTTTGTGTTTTGGCCACTCTTACCATATTGGTTTAAAAATGGAAAACAAATATATTGACATCTTTTTATTTCAAATATTACAAAACAGATTTTCAAACTTATTTTCAATATAATATTTCAAAGTAATTTTTCCATTGGTCATTCTGCTCTGACTGAAAAAAATAATCAGTCTTAGGATTTGCAATAGATCTGAAAAAATATGTATCCCTAATAATTTCTGTTATGCTACTGGTACACATTTTCTCTACCAGTTTTTCTAGTGATAGAATAGAATATAATGAGGATGTTTGCATGTTTTATTTCTAAAAGAATTATTTTATTATTAGATTTGATAATACATGAAGTACTGTGTCAGCTAAGAAAAGTGAAACAGAAAAATGGCAATGGAATAATTGGGAGACTCTTTACTGCACTGGACCACACATTTATTCCTAGAATGAGAGGCTGTGTTGTTGTAGAAAGCATCTCCAGTTCTCCCACAAATAACTTTATTCAACACACCTCTTTATCCTAAATTGGATTTACCACGTGGTTGAGCATTGTGGGTGTGATTTCATCATAAAATACAGAAAAATACAGATTGCAGAGTGGCAATAAGGATTCCACAAATATTGTGCTAATTAATGAATGACGTTTCATAATTATAGTTAGTGTATATTTTCATCTCTAAGGCAAGGAAATTTATTCATTTTGTGCAACCTAATACATTGCAAGTTATCTCAGATATTTAAAGATATCTCAGATATCTCAGATATTTAAAACTTAAAAGATAAGAGGGAAGGAAAAAAGGAGAGGAAATAACTTTCAAAAACCATCTTAAACTTCAGTTCAAGAAGTCATAAATCTCCCTGCACTAATGATAATCCAAAAATGTTTAGCTAAGATAATAAAAATGTCTTGCTTGCTACCATAACTTATTTTCATGACCTACAATAACTGTTATGAATGTTTCCCATCAGTACACATATATCTTTTATCAGTTTAGAATATATAAACAATGTTTGCCAGACAAAGCCATTATAAGATAGAAAACAACCTGTATCAACAATAAACTTTATTAAAAACAATGTAAGAAAAAGCAGAAGGAATTTAAATGTAAAACAAGTGAACATATACATTGAGAAATAAAATTAAGGATTTGAGAAGATCATCTGATTCAGCATGTTCAGTGACTAGTTTTATTGAACATTATTTTCTGAAATTAAATTAAAAAACATTTAAAAAATGAAATCCTTTAGTAGCAGGATGGTTTCTCTCCCAAAAATCAAGTTAAACCAAGTTTGTCAAGAATGATTAAAAGAATGGACTTTGTTCCTAATTGGCGGCAAACTGTGGGAAGTAAACAAATACATTATATAACATAAATAGTATTAATAGTATTATGTGGTGTACAGAAAAGGTTAATTGAATTCTGTGGTTTCCTTCTCTGCATACTACTGACTGAGAAAAATTTTTAAATCTCAGCTGGTGTGTTTCTTCCATAATTAGCACTTGATCTATACTCAGTTTGTGATGATAAATGAATATTTTTACTTTCAGACGGTGTTATGGCACTTCTCATTTTTGTCATGAGAATGTCAATTGATAGCACAGAGTGAAGAGAGCATTTAACAACCCTGATTAGATTGTGGTATTCTTGTTCCTGGTCAAAATGGTATTCTGCTGAGAGGAAGATGTGAATGCCAACAGGAATAAGACCTGTGAAATAATCTTTGTGAAAATATTATAAAAATAATAAATAAATATAGAAATAAATAAAGACATAAAGACATAAATACATAAATAAAAGGAAAAGCTTCAGCTGCATTTGAACAGTGTTGGTTTTAAGAAAGGGATGGAATACTGGAAAATTCAACGTAAGGAGAATAACAAAACAGATATTTTTTGATTAAGAAAGCTTGAAAAAGATATTTCATTTTTGGAAAGGTTTTATAAGGACAATATTATCAGTTACACTTAAGTCTTCTAGAAATTAGATGGCTGATTGGCTGACCTGCACAAAATCTGTGTTAGGTTGGATTTATAAAAAGGATTTTCAGAAGGATTGACACATCAGTCCCAGACCAGGCTCTGTAGGAATATTATGGAGTGTTGTCTGTCTGAATCTGCAAGAACAGGTATAATAAACATCTGTTGGATATGGGAAAGGAATATTTGTCCTTTCAAAGAGATAAAATGTGTGTGCATACACACATAAATAAAAAAGTGATTCTCCAAATTAAGCATGTCATAATATCTTATAAACCCCAGACATTAAGACCTAAAACTGTCAGCTTCTTTTCTCCCTCATTAATCTCAAAATATAACTCAGCTTCCTGCACAAAATTACATGCTATAGATTCAAGTAATGATTTCTGTCTAGTTAAAGAGAACAATAAAATATATTTCATGCTTGTCAGGCATAGTTTCAAAACAAAGCAGATACATTTTAAAACTGAATTCAGACTTACTTTATGACTGATCAAATCTAATGTTTATCTTCAACAGTACAGACTTATTCAGGATTTATTAAAAATTAATTGTGGTCATTTGTTCCTTGAAATTTTATACTATCATTTAAAATATATTCTGCAAGGATATATTATTTTTTGATTATTTATCCACTGAACAAAACAAACCTTAAAAATTAGTTATAAGATTTGTACCACATCAGCCAGCTTGTGACCATGTTGACCACGTCAGTGTGGGGAAGAACGAACTGAATGAATGAATGAATACCAGAGGCACCCTGTAGAGGTTTGTGTATGGACCTGTGGTATGATTAACAAATCATACTTTTGAAAAAGATACAGAGGCCACAATGTTTGTAGGCAACACAAAAATTATTAGGACAGTGAGAAAACAAAGTTTTAACAAGTGTTGCAAAACATTCTCATAGCTCTGTATAAATAGAGAAAAAAAAACGGCAAAAATGGCAGACTTGAATTTTTTTTTTTTTT
>VWYO01023271.1:67235-178856 GCA_013400275.1 Rhadina sibilatrix
TTTTTTTTTTTTGTGCAAAGAAAAATATCTGGAGTAAAAGAACTGGATGTATACCATGGTGTATTTTAAAATGACAATTACAATGCAGGTAACAAAATATGAAGTCCTTGTAAGAGGATTGAAAATACCTTCTCAATTCTCAATGGCAATTCAGAAAGGAAATAAAATGTAAAATTGAGAATAATTCCTTCTACTGTTTGCTCAGGGATGAAATGTTGTTTACCTACAGCCTCAGTGCTTCCAGCTTTTCTTATCTCATCTGCAAAATAGCCCATAACTAAAAAATGGGTAGATAAAGGCTACAGGGTTGACCAGAGATATATAGCAGTTTATGTATCCAGAAAAACTAAATTAATACACTTCAGCTTGGAAAGGAGAAGATGCTAAAAAGATGGCTAGCAGAACAATTTTCTGAGACTTCTTATAGTTTCTCATGATGAAAGAACTGAGGGTACACAGCGAAATTACCATACAAATTATAATTAATTTAAGTAACTCATAATCACACCATGTTGCAGAGGCCAGACTATAAGTAGGCTCAGAAAGTAATTTTTAAAAGAAAGTAATGAAAGACATGTCCACTAGAGATTTTTAAGTCTCTACACTGATGGCTTTAGAAGTCCCTAAACTGTAGATTACTGAAAGCTGGAATGACACACAAGGGAAAGTGCAAATGTATTAGTTGTCCTGTTCTTGTTCTTTTTTTGATAAGCATCCACAAATGGTCACTGACAGACAAGATATAAACTCACTTCCAGACTTACTTAAAGGGATCTTTGATTTCATCAGGAAACTTGTTTTCCAATTCTTAATAGTGTTGCAGAGATGTCAGATCATAGTCTAAAAAGGTATACTTGAACAAAACTAAAACATTACCTAATTAATTCCTTAAATATATTAACAAGAAATAGTAATGCATCCCTTAATAATCAATTTTATTACATTTGTAATAAGTATATGGCCAATGTTTTCCATATTTGAAACTATGTCATCCACCAGACTGCAGAATTCCTAAGCCTGAAATTCATAGAAGTGCCACAGGAGTTTTTTGCTTCCTCTACATTTTAGTTCCTCCAATGTAAATGATAATTTCTGCTAGTTTCTTCCTCTCTCACCTTCAGGGAATTTTTTTCATTAAAGTAGTGGTTTAAAAAACACATAATGCCTGATACACCTTCAAATGCAAATACAGTTCTGTCTACAAGACATAAATGTATATGCCAGGTTTAAATACAACCAAAAAAGATAAGATGGTATTTTAAAAGAGAGCAGAAAGGATCTCTGAGTTATTTGCAGGAGTCACATTTTACAGAGGTCAAATATTGTAAAAATATTTCAGTTCCTCTATCTCATCTGTTAGAATAGCCTTAGAGTGTGTTTATTTATCTGCCAAAGGCAGCCTAACAAATATCTATCTTCAGCAGGCAAGACACAAATTTCTTCTACATCAAAGAAGAAATGCTCAGTTCCTGATATCTCACCTATTTCACACCAAAATCACTCCTTTCTGAACTTCACAGTGTCTGAAGGTCTCTTGTCAGTGGCCAATTCATCATTAGGCAATGGCATCTGCTGTTTCTCCAGTATGATTTCCTGTCCAAGCAATCAACATCTGGGAATGTACTTCCAGGAGCAGGTTTCTTGCCTACTGAAGGACCCACTCTGGTGCCTGCAGTGGACAAGAAGTTTTTCAGAGTTTGCAGAGTCCTTCCTGATGAAAAGCCAGTAAAAGCACAAGAAAAACCTGCTGTTATGTTGGCACGCTCTTGTAGCATAAAAATTTGGGCTATAGTACTGCATACTCCATTTAGAGTTGCCATTTCTGAGAGTGTTCTGAGAGTGGCCAGGTAGGTGAGTGTGTACAGCACACATCCAGGGCTTCATGAGTGGTAGTCAGCCAGTCTGGACCACAGGTAGGATTGCACCCATCCATAATGGAGATATTATTGTAAAGCTTTCACATATCCCATAATCAAAGTAAATTATAGCCAAAAGAAGTGTCACCTTGAGCTAGGTTGCAGAACTGGAAAATGCAGCTGCAACAAAGACAAGCCACCCCATGGTTTCTTCCCCCACTTCACAAGACTTTGGGAAGAAGGAGAGGCACAGTCCTACTTTCTTCTGGTTATGAGCCTTCTAAAACATTTGTTATTGACTTGGTCCTTAGAAAGGGATTTAGAAATCAGACATGTTTTAATTGTAAAGAGGTAAAGCAGTCAGATTTATTTTGGCCCTGAATCCTGACTGAGAAACAAAAAATATGTTATATCCTTCATTTCTTATCCTGACTTCCTGGGTCTGTTTCTCCAGGCAGTCCTGCAACATGAGTGTTTGTAAATAAAACACATGAACCACCATAGCCTGGTATGGGGAGTGTGGACAGAAAAACTGCCAGCACACTACACATGAAAGGTAATTTCATTAAATAAAATTGGTAAATTCTGGGATTGTCTGAAATAGAAGTAAAAAGGAAATAATATTTGCTAGAAATTTGACCATCTTCCTCTCAATGAAACTATTTTTCTGGTAGAAAAATAAGAAAACTATTAAAACTTTTTTAAAAAAATACAGGAACTGCTAACATAATAAGCTGCAATTTATATTAAAAGGATCCTTTTTGCTTCTCCAGGGCATTAGAGCTCCTCATCCATTTCTCTAGACTACATTTGTTAACTCTGAAATAGCTCAAAGGAGTTGGAGAATTTTAAAAGCATAGAAAAGTCTGCAAGAAAAAAAGGTGAAGCAACATTTTTATCTCTTTCCCACCTGCTTTCAGCAGGTGTGTGCAGTCAGACTACATAGCTTTTATGCACTGTAAAGCTTACATAATTTAGACTTTATGCTCTACACATTCCAAATTGGTTTGACCCCCTTCCTCTCCCAGGCACACACAAGCACACAAATGAATTTTTACTGTATTTTTCAAATCAGTGTATCTTCTAATTTATTCAGGGTTGTCTTTTAGAGTGGTTAAAAAAAATATTTTAATTAACATTTCAGTCAGAAACCTTCCTTACAATTTTATGGTGAAGAACCAAGCATAAAAGTGACTCTGTGTGCATATTGCATATTTTGTTGCAATGTTCTGATTTCTTTACATAAACTGACTGCCTGGAAATTTTTTCACACCTCCATGACTGAATGGCAAAAATGTATATATTTAATTATTAAACTCCACTTTATTGAATGACTTAAAACAACATCCTCATAAATAAGGAGGCATCAAGGAATTGTAAGGGTTTTTCTGCCTTTCCAGTCAATTTCTTCCTTCAGCTACCATTTCCTATGCAGAAAGAGAATTCTCAGCTGATTGCAAGAGCTGAGGATTGCACTGTCTTCCTTATTACTATTCAGACATAAGAGAAAGACAAGAAGAGAGCAGAAAGCAGACATACTCAAAGAACTCCTGGCTAATCTAAGATTTATGCAGCTAAACTGAAGTTGAGAAATCCCAAGGATATTTCATAGTGTTTTGAGGCAACATGTCATATATGTTTCTGTAAAGGAAAAGAAAGATGTAATGTTTCTAATCATTCTATCATTTGCTCTTTGAAACGGTTTTTGAAAAGAACTTGCACCAGTAATTGCACTTGGTTTTCCTTACCACAAAATAGAACATTTTCCTTTCATTTGAATTAAAAATTACTTTAAATAAAATGGGCATACCTAACAAGTGGAAATTGCTCAACAAGAGTCCATATCTACACCTCTGCACAGAATTGTAGAATCACAGAACCATAAAATGGTTTGGTTTAAAAGGGATGGTAAAAATTATCAAGTTTGGGTCACACCGTGATAATCAGTTACAATCAGTAGCTACATAGATTATAAATAGTGGAACAGTAAGGAATAGTATGATACCTTAATTTAGACATGTAGGTGTGTTTTTAAAGTCGTTAGCGTTGTGAGAGGATTGGCTTTGCTGAGGAGGCAAATGTCTGAGTCTTTTTTTCAGTGATTGTGGTTAAGAATGAGATGTACCAAAAAGGGTCACATTATTTCTAATGCCATACTAGTTTTCAGTATAAAACTGAAAGGAATAAAAAAGAGTTAGAGAAATTCAAGTTGGAAGGACTCCCTGTGGGTCCAGCTCCCCTGCGAAAGCATTCTCCAAGTTAGTTTCGACTTCAAAGTTTTGTCACATTCCTCAGGGTCATATCCTGTCAAGTTCTGAATATTTCCCAGGACAGATATTCTAAAACCTCTTTGGGCAAAATTAATGGGAACTTTGAATCAACCAATGCAAATTCAGATAAATTGGTCAATACAAATAAAGTGAAAAGGGAAAGGAAAAGAAAACAAAATAAAATTTCTCAGGAGAGCAAACGGTTTCAGCTTTCAGACTGGACTCAGTTGACCTTACGTTTGAAAGTACAGATCACAGCCTGACTCATGAAACATGTTTCCTCTGAATTAATTTTTGGTTAGTTACTCAGTTTTAGATTTGGACAGGAGATTGTTCAGCAGCAATTTTGTGAAACCATGTATATACATAATCACAAAAAGGTTGGGGTTGGAAAGGGTCTCTGGACGTGATCCTGTTCAATCACTCTGATCAGGAATGGAAACCTGCTGTCATGGCTAGCTGAAAGAAAGGAATCAATTTTATACTTCCTGTGGATTGAATTCTGTTTGAGAGAAAAGAAATTAAATCTGTTTTCTACTGCTAATGAAAATTTTATGTCTAGACGCATCCTCCGGAAAAAATCCTGGAAAAACTTGCATTATATTTGAAGAGAATGGATTCATATTCAGGGTAAGGTGTTTTTAAAAAACAGAATTTGAGCTTAGATTCTTAGAAAAAGACAGTGGTACCTTTTTTAAGACTTTTGTTCAGAATAGTTTCACAGACTGAAGCAAATAGATATATGTGGTTATACATTTTTCAGTTTGAAAACAGAAAATGTTCTAATAGTTTTTGCAAGAGGTTCCATACCACCTTGGTATGAAATGAAATGAAATAGAATGGTCAGGAAATCTAACTGGTTTTCAAACAGGGTATGATGAAATTATTAAAGTCATTTATGGTCTTTGCATTACAGTTGTATATTCTATATTCCTGTTATGTTCTGAAGGATTTGGTTTAAGTTCAAAAATCTGGATAAATCATTACTGAAATAATGAAAAAAAAACCCTTTTGTCATTATTTAAAAGAAAACCTCATGTAGTTTAGTTTCAGGAATTTATTTCAGGAAAATGATTTCTAATGTGAACTGAGAGATCATACAAAAAGAGGCATCCCATAGCTACGAAAATGAGCAAAAAGCATCCTAATAAAGCTGACTTGGATCTGATTTGAGTATTTTTTTTTTTATTTGTGATTTTTGTCCTAACTTGAAAGACTATTCTGAAATTTTACAAAAACTTTTTTAAACACTTCACTGCTGGACATGGCCAGAATTTCCCCAGAATTTAGCAGGTGTGTTTCAAATTCCCTGTTGATAGATTAGTAGGAGCAGAGCAGATGTGGCCTGCAAGGTCAGAGGTAGAGGGACAATTGCTGGGAGTGAGATAAACTGCATTAAGGATGAGGGAAGTAGCATAAAGCAATAAACAGCACACAGAATTGAACACAGGCATTGTTATTAGAAAATGTTACAGATCTTTTGAAGTATCTGCTTGTTGAGATGAACCTTGTTGCAAAAAAGTTTTGTGTAAACAATCTTTCCATTAATTTCAGAATAGATATGAAAATATTGGAAAAAAGTCTCAGGTGCTGCTTAATACTTTCCATCAAAGTATTTGCTAAAGGAAATGTGAGACAATACACCACAAGAAATACGCTGTCACTTGATTGCCAATACAATTCTTTGTGCTTAGTAAGAATAATAATACAATCCTTATATTTGGAAATTTCTCTGCTACTTTGATGTAAATAATTTTATTCTCAAACCCACCTTTGTAGGTTTTGAGGATTCTCACTTAAGATGAAAACTGCCAGCTTGTGTAGAGACATGATTCAGGGCAGTGAAGACTGTCATTATGATTTTGTGCCTGTAGCATTCTCTTCTCTTTCCTTGAATTTCTAAAGGCTGGTATTGGCTAGACCCCCACTGTCTACATTTGGCAGAGCTCTGTGTAGCTTACTTAGGGCTCAGCTTACAGCTGTTTCTGTGAGGAACAGCAATTTTTGTGTGCCCTGTGTCTGCTGCCTGCTTGCTTCTGTCCGTGAAGATAACCTTCTGCTACCATTTCAGCAGGGAAGTCAGAGAGGCACCTTTTCAAGAAGGTTGTTAATGAAAGAAGTTTATCTGAAGTCTCTGTATTATTTCTTGTTTTCCTGAACCACCTGCCATGAATGCACTGTAAGAAATTAAAAATATTTAATTACCCAAACTATATAATTGCAATATAATGAACTTCAGCATTTTTAGGGCAGATTAATGTAGTGTATAATTTTACTAACAGAAGAACATTTAAAAGTTTAAATAATGACTTAGAGGGAAAAGAAAAAACATTAAAATTATTTTAATAGTCTACCATGAATTAAAATTATATTAAATCTTCTATTAAAAAAGAATTGTACTAAGCTTTGTTGTTCACTCAGTTTCAAAACAAAATTTAACCTATGGAGGGGTAATTCAGGAATGTTTCCTTCTTACTAGTTCCAGAGATTTGTTCTGGGATATGATACTGCTGAGTTAACACTGACCCCTGAGTTCACAGGAAAAAAGAAACTAGAGGTGTATTCCCATGGATCTCAGAACTGTGTGATAAGAAAGCCAGAGCTGGGTAGATATCAGTCTGCAGTAAAAAAAAAAATAAGCACTAATGTTTGCATTCACAGTGATGGGAATTAAGTGAGCACATTTAAGCAATGTCAGGCTAGAGGAGAAGAATTCCATTTTGACTGCCTTTAAAAAATTGCTGACTGCTGATCATATCCCACCTTGCTGAAATATGCAACTCTTGCTCAGATTTTAGTTTTCCACAAACATAAATTTGTTGAGCTTGAGTTATTTTCCTTTTATTAAGCACTGTTTTTCATTGTGTGCTTCTTTGTTACAACCCCTATTCAGAAGCAAAGGATTTAAAATACTTGTTATTTAGTCATACAAATGTTTTAAATAAGTAATGTAAAAATCAATAAAGCCAATTAAGTTAGAAGATTATTATTCATTATGCAAAATAGAAAAAAAAGGAAATTGAACAGAAAAAAAAAAAAAAAAAGGCATATTGAAGCCAAATCCCAAACATTTCATTGGGTGTCACAACTTAATAAAAGACTCAATAAAGTTTGAGAGTGCAATCTTCAGGTTGGTATATATCAAACCACCTTTGTATAGAGAAAATGTTCAGTACTCTTGATATATGACTGCAGAGCAGATAAGGCACACAGCAGGTGTGGGACTGCATGTGCTGGCTGTGGCTGAGGGACACCTCTTGGAGACACGTGACACGAGATCACCTTAGGGAAGTTCTCTGTACATTGCACAGCACAAGTGGGAAAATGTTGTGGCTTAGGATGAACGGATGAAACCAGCCAAGCTTTAAAGTCTTTACAATAGCTAAAAAGCAAAGCAAGAGTATAGATAGGAGGCATCACTAGTCATTGAATTTCCTAACAAGTGTTAGTGAACACAGCAGAATAGCAGCACACATACCTGCATTAATGCCATTGTTCAGTCAAATGTCAGAGGCCTCTCATCTGTAGGTACTATGGTCAGTACCTTTTTCTGAGACCCTATTTTCAAGGGGGTCTCAAACAAATCAAAGATTAGAGAGAATGTATTCTGTGGGTTTTACAGCTTTGATTTCTGCTAATCTCCCATGGCTATGTGTGACTGGAATGACATTTTATCTACTAATAGAAAAGATGCAGCAAGATACTGTTGAGTCACATAAAACCCCAGTAACTGAAAGGGGACTAAGTAACCAGAGGGAGCATCTCTTCCCATGTGCCAACTCAAGCAATGATCTTGATTGTAAGGTCAGTCACATACTCAAGATTTTAACCTACATACTAATGAAACTAACTGGAAAAAGATAATATTAGCTTTGCATAACATTCAGCTAGATTCCCTCAATTAAATATCATCTTCTCCTACTTACCAAACAGCAAAAAGTTGATTTGCCATAGAAGTTGCCAAACCCATATGATGAAGATTTCTTGAGATGTCTGTGTTGTAGGCCCCTGTATACAATTGTACAACATGCCTTCTGGACATGTTTCTGCATGGAGTCATCACTCAGCCACAGCTCCTCTGCAGAAAACAAACCCACAGAGCTGATAACACAGTTCTTGGGAAGAAGACAGCTGTTCAGCTGGTCTGCCAGGCTGAATGGCCCAGTATTCCTGCTCATCAGCAGATGCTTCTCTGTGAAGGAAGAGACCTCCTTCACCACCAGTTGTGTGTGGAAGTTATGTAGGCAAGCATTCACAGAAGAGAAATCAATGGATAAAAGATGGGGGGGAAAGCCTAAGAGCAGTCATAATTTGGTGTTAATTTTTACACTAAATTCAAAATATGCAATGACTGGCCACATAGCCAGAAAAAGTATTAATATGACAATGTTTTAAATTACTGAAATAATCATATAATTGTTTCTTTATTGATAGAAGTGGTACATTCATATAGGGTTATTTTGTTGGTTTGGTTTGGTTTGGGGTTTTTGGGGGTTTTTTTTGGTTGGTTGGTTTTTTAAAGTTCCTTAATTCTCAGTTTGGTTTCTGACAGTATCTACAGAAGGAAAACTGTGGGAACTTGCAAGTGTTGTAAACTCCAAGCTTTTAAAACTTTCTTCTCCTTATGATACTCTTCTCTCAGTTACCTTTTTTATCTGGTACCATGTTAGGACCTGAAGCAATGCTTGCATCCCTCATGGAATTCAGAACATAACTCCATTTTAAAACAATGTAAAACTGGTAGAACAGAGACAAGAACCTGGCCAGAAGGTGAATTTTCCATCTTTTCTCTGCAGAGGAAAAAAATTATCAAAGTGCATTATGTTTTTAAGTAGTCCATCTCTTTTATTGATTGATATTTCAAAGTGGCAATATATTATGTGACTTATTTTACTTATTTAGTCAGAAAACTTTTGCCATTAAACTGGCATAGAACAGTGCATTAGGAGTAGAATATTCAGCTTTAGAGTCTAATGTATGAATAGCACAGCAATGTGGCTGGATAGGTACGAGTGTATTCTTGGGTAGGTCCAGAATCTTGAATATCATTCTATTGAAATGAACTTTGGTGGAAATGGCTTTGAATTATTGGAAAATCATTTGATCCAGAAGCATGAAAGCTAGACAAACTCTAACTGAAAAGAGTACAAACATCATCCGTTTAAGATAAATTACAAACAGGGCTGTCACCAACCAGCCACAGAGCACTGCAGAGCAGCTGTTCTGACTAAACTATGGATGTAACTGAAGAGGACTATATTTGCCTTTTGCAGGCCAGAACACTGTTGAGACCACTCCTTGGAACCCTTCTTCAAGCTGCAGTGGGTCTTTCAACTGCTAAACTATTCTGGTATTAATTCTGAAAAAATTGCAGCTTCACTACTGAGATCCAAATTGTCTAGATTTATTATTTTGTAGTCCCAAATTTTAGTCAAATTGCCTTCTCCTGAAAGAAAGTTAGCTCCCTCTGACTTTTTAAATGTCTTTTTCCCTCAGAGGTAGCTTCGGTTGAGAGACAGTTATCTTTCCCATTCCATGGGATGAATGACAAGTTTCCCCTGTCAGCACTCAATTCCTTTTATTTTCTCTTTGTCCATTTTGACCTCACTTGTTTCTAAACATATGAAAAAAGTAGTACTGTAACAACACATGTGACTGAAAAGCAAAGGAGAGGAGAGAGTAGATTTATGTGCAGAATTTTAATTTTGGCAGCTGCCAAATATGACCTAAAATAGATTTTTTTTAAATGTTTGGACAATCACATTCTATTGAATAAAGACAAAATGCAGAATAATAAAAAAATACTTAACAAAAATATAAAAACAAAAAAGGACAAAGTGAAAGCATACTACTTTTATTGGTTTTCAGGGTATTTTGACTTTTCATTTCTTAAGTGTTCATTTCATTTCATGATAAAGCATTTATTTTATTTTTCAAAACTGAAGTTTTGAAACTTGTACTGAAGGGTACAAGATCAGAAATCTGAGGAAATATTTCTTCCTTGTAGAACAAAATTTCTTCTCAACTACTATAAAACATGATAACATTTCATCTTAGCCTAGACTCGATACCTCATTTTATTTGTTAAGTTGTTAAATCCAAATCCTATAATTTTATATGTGTAAATAAAGATCCTGTCTCTTGCTGTTTTCTTGAGGTATATTGATCAATAAAAGCATTTATTAACTGTCTTGTTGCCAATTTTCTAAGGTAACAGGACTGAAATCGATTAAATAAATAGTCTTCATTAAAATTTTATCATCATATTTAATTCATTCATTTTATTCTAGACATTTTAGGGATTCTGTAGATTTTATGAAAATAATGAAGTTTTAACTAGTTTCTCTCTCATTTTCTGCTAGATTTTTAATAAAAAATAGCAATCAATAGCAATACCTCAAAAGTACATAAACCAGCTATATTATAATGGCTAGAAACTGAAGCAAATTATTTTCAGGCATGTGACACAGACTTCAAAAAAATGAAATGTAGTTGTTTAGGCTATAGTCAAATTTTATTTCACCACAGCAAAGACCTTATAGCATGTATTTTAGCATTCTACAATTAAAATTTTCTAAGTCAATTACTTACCTTGTATGATTTAGTTACAAACTAATTTGGCAGAAGTAAATGTTTACAATCTTCAAATTACATCCCTTACACAATGAAAAATCAAACTTGTGCCAAAAAAAAAAAAAAATCAGAAATCTGGGAAGTGAAAAATTCATCTTGTAACTAGATGCAGCACTGAAGAAGAAAAAGAGAGAAAACAGAGGTGAAACTTCGATCAGCCTTCCTCCTGCCACCCATGCAAAATTTTGACAGAAAATTAAACAGTGGTCATATCTCTTTCCAGACTACCCAAGTACGGAGAGACATGATGAAGGAAAAAAGCAAGTTATTTTTCATCAGAGACTATATGGCAGCAAAAAAAGCCATACCTCTTTCTGCAGTTGGCAAGGGAAAGACAAATGTAGAAACTACAGGCATAATCTCCTCCAACTAAATGTTTTGAAGCATTGATTATAGGGGAGAGTTGCAGGTGTTCAGCTGACTTCTGAACTGTCTACAGTAGTGCTCTTTCAAGTCTGTTTTTTACCTTTACAGGAGTTTTCTCCAAAAAGCTTTTTATCGAGATTTCATGTCAACACTGCCGAGTAACACACATATTCCCCAATCGCAACACAATGAAAGGAAAAGGTTCACATGAACTTTTCCCTTAATGCAAGGGAGAAAGCTGAGACAGAAACAAAATCACCATTTTCCTGATCATATATACTGTGACCTCCATGGAACCATTTAAGCTCTGGTCTTCCACTATAAAGCAGGGATAACCTTCACCAGTAACCCTAAATGTACTGCTAATGCACTTGCTGTGCTTTACTAAAAACCTATGGCAGAGAAAGGGGTAGATTTAATAGGAGTGAAGGGAAAGAGAAATAAGTCGTTAAGGGGAGGCTGCCTTTCCCCTAACACTGCCCAAGGTGGCACAGTCTGCCAAAGGCCTGGTACAGCACAGCTGGACAGGCTCCATCAAGCATCCCTGGAGGGGCAGTGCTGATCTCATACCTGCCTACCAAAGCACACAGAGATCTGTCTAATGGTGTTGAGAGAGGCATTAGACCTAACATTCACATTAATTCTATTATATCACTATAAGGTACTTTCAAATGAGTGCAATTACAACACAAGGGGGGAAAATCTAGATAAAGCATAGCATTAAATTTTAATAGGGTGTTATACTTGTCTGTATTTTATGGTGAAAAGCTATTACTGGAAAAGGACTGGTCACTTTTAGTTTCCTTTAGGCCTTTGAACAAAATATGGGTCTATATCATGAATTAATTAACTTAGAAGCAAAAGTGTGTAGTCAAGACCCTTGTTTGGAGCCTGAAACTGCATGCCTCAATAACAAGGGGGCATGCATTATACTATTGACAGCCAGAGAAATACCAAAAAAATGAAATGTGTTTGCACCCTTGACTGTCCACAGTCAATGTAAAAAGAAGCACCCATTTGGGGGCGGGGCGGGGGAAGAGGGGGATACCTGTCTGTAGTCAGTCATATTAACTTCTGTCAGCTTCACTTGGCACACGGAATAATTCGCACCTTTAACCTGCTGGATCTACTTGGATTAAATTGTCAGGAAGAAATTGGTAAAGAAACCTACAGCAGATAATTTCTTTACCTCCTTTAATGCTTTAGAAGTAAACTAAACTGTCCTTGAAAACAGATAACCCACAGACAACTGTCTTCTTGTAGAATTAAAGCTAGTCAGTTGATGCTTCCTCTGCACTGTGAGTTATCCAAGCAGGATCTGATCCTGTGCTCAAGCCCATATCCATCTTGAATTCGTTCTCCTTAAGCAAAATTTCATATATGAATGTAAACATATGGCAAGACTCCAGAACGCCTCCCAGAGAAAGGGTTCACACTCTAACATGACATTTTGCCATAATCCTAAATCTGACTTCATACAATCTGAATAAATCTTGAATAGGCCAAGACACATTGAAAATCAAACCCTTTGATTCACCCAGTACACATATCTGGAGATGTTTTTTCCCTTTTAGTTTCTAATACACAACAACCTTGAGAATTAAAGTATTCAGATCACACATTTTGACATACTGCTTCTACCCAATCTCCCAAAAACTCTTTTTTTTTTTCACTTCACTTCACTTCACTTCACTTCACTTCACTTCACTTCACTTCACTTCACTTCACTTCACTTCAGTATCAGCATATATAGTCAGAAAATCCCAAAGGTTGAAGTGTCTTTAGCAAGAATGTAAAAAGAAAACCAAACCAGGATGAGGTTGGTAAATGTGAAGCAAAGACCAACCTTCTGCCAGTCAGGCGAAGCACACAAATTCTTCAAGGTTTCTCGTGCTTTCTACTCAGACTCTTCAGTGAGATCTTATAGCCTCTTCTCACAATGACCAGGAGGAAGATCATGTTCTAAACACAGCAGTTCAGAAAGCTTTGGGGTCACTATCACTTGAACTATTGTGCTCCACCTTCTCTTCCAGAAGGTGACAGATGCTGTTCTCTGTATACTTGTTCCTGCCTAGGTATCACCCCCCCACCCCCCATTCTCATTTCCCATTTACTGAAAATACTTGAAGGAGATCACTTGGAAGCCCAGTACATTATGCCAATAAAGAAAAGGATGTCCAGAACAGACTGAAAATCTGGAATCTATGTCACAGTTCAACCCTTTCCCAGATAGGTATGTACATACAGCATTCAAATGTTGAGACTAACACAGTAAACACACATATTCTCAGATAAATCACAACTGAAGCATTGTTTGTCATCTGGAAAAGCCATTTACTCATCTGCTTCCCATGATAGCTTTTCTACCATTATCATACTGTGTGCTATCTTACTACAAATCAAGAACTACTCTATTTGAATGAGAATAGAGGTGATTTCAAAGACAAGAGGAGCTGATGTATATATTTATTTATTTATTTATTTATTTGTATGTATATATATTAGATGAAAAATTAATGAGAGCATTTTCTTTCCAAGCCACAGAGTTTCTGGTTCATTTGGCCACACTCACATTTTGATGCAGAATGTTGTTGGTACTATGTACAGTCACGCAATGTGCATCTTCAGATTGTGATTATGCTAGGCAGAAACTAAAAGTAAAACTATGCTGAATTTCAAGTTAGTTTCCAGGATTCTATTTATTTTTGGTATTTTACACACTTTACTGCTTGAAGCATAGAAACACAGTTTCTCTTGTGTTAACCAACTTGGTGGACAGAGTTAAGGAAACATATATGTGAATCTGGTAAAGAAAAAATTTTAAAAAAATCGTTGGTTTCATTGGTTTCATTGCTAAAAATGTTCTGTACACTGTGTGCCAGGGGCCTGGTATTCATTCTGCTGCAGATTTTCCATTCCTGCTGATCCCAGTCATTGAAAGCACCAGCTGGTCACACAGCCTCATACTCAAAGAAAACCTATTCAAGCCTTTGAATTCACAACCCTAGGTCTGACTAAACCTGAAGGCTTCTTCCTCCATAACATTTCCAAATTTTAATATGCTTTCACTTTTTAACCTGCTAAAGGTACTTTCTGAAGTCATTTTCTTGTCTTGACAGCACTCAACAGCTTCAGTCTTCCTGTGTTGTCTGAAAGAAGTCTCATGGTCTACTTCCTCACTGAGCTTCACACTGACCATTACTGCTTCAGCTTTCTGTCTCTTGCATTTGCTGCACTGTCTCCTCAGCATCATCTAGGCAAGGATTTACTTTTTAAAGCCCTAGTCTGTCAAGCCATAGTTTTTCTTTTCTGCCAGGAATCCACTGAGACAAGAATGGGACTTTTATGCATGGAGCTTCTCATCAGCAATTGTAATAAAAAATTTTTACCTAACAGAGATGTCAGTAACAGTTGGTTATGAATTTTTAATTCATCCATGACAGAGAAAAAAATCTGAGGGACAAAAGCATAACTGACTATAAGGTAGGTCTAAAACACAATGCAGCTTTGTGTTTCCAAGACCTGCTTCTTTGTGTAGGTCAGACAATAACACACAGCACAAGCCATAGACAGTAGCCACTTCAGCTTACAGATGTCTAAAATAACCCTTATTGTTTGTCTGTCTTGTTTTTATAGCATTTGGAAGGTAAAATGGATGTCTTTGTTAAAATTATTAAAGCAAATTAAGCTGGGAATTGGAAAGTGAAATGTATCTTCTCTGTTGTTTAACAGTAACAGGTGTGTGACCTCAGATAGGCCTTCCCAACACAAACATGTTCCTTCAGATGACTGCAAATCTTGAAAGTTACTTCCTGCTTGTCCCAGCTTCCAGGTTTTCTCAATGAAACACAGATGTATGATACTGACATATCTGCTACCTGAGCTCCTCATCCAAGCCCCTGATGCCCTTCCACAGCTGCAGTGAAGAGCCTGAGAGATTATGATCCGTGGGGGCAGGAACAGATACATCCACCCTAAGGGAGTCATAAAGCAAAAGGGACAGAATATCCTCTTCTATGATCAAAGTTATTAATAACACCCAGGTCATGAGGAGAAGAGAGACACAGAGTAGGGAGAACAGCAGCAGCACTCTCTGAAATGTGCTCTCTTTAGGAGAGGTAGAAGGGGCCCTTACCTCTGTCTTGGGTTATGGAACCAAAAATGTGTATTCTATTTCATCTATTGAAAGCTGTTGGGGAGATGTTTTTCTTTCTCTCTTGTTATTCTGGGGGGAGTGGGGGCAGATGCCTTTTGATAATGGGCCAGCTGTTAAAACCAGGTGGGGCAGTGTTTCTTATCTCTTTCACCATCCATCCTCCCTCCAGGAGGATATTTTCTGCTAATGGGCCGTTAAAGCCTCAAGCAGTCATCCCCAAGCAGTCATCCCCAAGCTATACATCCACATTCCATCATCCCATTGTGAGATGATCCACCTAGTGGAGGGAGCCAACCATTCCTACCTGGATAAAAACTAAGATGCAGGAACACCAAGTATCTGGCTTCACCAGGTTCCTGGAGGAAGACTGGACCATTCTCACCATCACTGGACCCTTTTCTCTCAGGATCATCTCTACTCCACCAGAAACACATCTGCCACTCCAGGAGGACTCACTTTTGGATTGCTTCCGACACCCTGACCAACACGGTGTCAGGTTGTAGCTCTGTCTCTGTCAAGGTTTGTTGTTTGTTTGTTTGCTTGCTTGGTTGGCTGGTTTTGTTTTCTACTAGATTTGTATTGTTAATATTCCTAGTAAAGAACTGTTATTCCTATTCTCAAATCTTTGCCTAAAAGCCCTTAATTGCAAAATTATAATTTGGTGGGGGTGAGGGGTTTACATTCTCCATTCTAAGGGAAACTCCAGCTTTCCCTGGCAGATACCTGTCTTTCAAAACCAAGACAACCTCCAATATCACCAAATTGCAAAGATGGTTACAGTGGAAAGGATATGTGTGTGTAGACAAGAATAAAATTCACATTGCCTATATATACAGCACATTGTGGGGTATAGAAAAGTATGTAAGATTAAAAAAAAAATAAAAGCAGTTAGTGTCAACATAGGCCAGATAAACAGGAGGGTTTTTTTTCATCAGAAAAAAAAATACATTCAGCTAGCTGTATGTTTTATCAAGGCATAATGCCAACACCAGGAAATAAAAATAAGAGTGAAGATAAGGCACAAGGAAATTCTCAGACCTACTACTTTTAAGTCTTCTCTGTGACATTTAGCATGCAGACTTGCCTTGTTCTCTCCCAAACCTCAAATTCCATCTTTTTCATGAGCAGACATAGAAAAGAAGGGGAACTGGAGGTGAGAATAATCCCTTTTCTGCTCCAAGTCAGGTAATTTCTTCACATTCTGATAATCCTTCATCCAGTCTATCCAATTCTCATGCATAAACAACAATACACATAACACAGAAATTCCATCTGTTAGCACGGCTCTTACCAGCTGCCAATTATTTTACTCAAGATAAATTGTGGCTGTCACGTGTTCTTAAATGAAACAAATTAGATGAGAAAAGAATATTTTGTTTTATGCATCTCTGTTTTGTCTTTATCTGTTGAAATACAACAGTTTCTGTTATCTCAGCCTCCAGCTATTAGAGTCAGTATCTGAAATGCTGGAGATGGTTTCTCTCAAATCTTTTATTGTGTTCTGTGCTATTTTTCTATCAACAGCCACTTTTCTTGCACAGTCCCTTTGATAAATATGAAATAATCTTGGGATTTTGGAGGAAGCAATTCTGCGCCTATCACATACATTTTAGCTTATAGACCAATTTGGGAAAGCAGAAAGAAACATTTATTTTGAAGAATAACTATTCTCCCATTGCTAGCAAAACATCTAATCTGAAACACATTGACTTGTTTTTATAGTTACACAAAACAAATATAAAATTTAAAATTGCTGCTCTAAATGGCTCATATAGACATGTTCTGCCTTTTTAATTATAAAATCATTAACATTTTACCTCAAACTATTTTATACACTGTTTTTAGGTAACATAGTAAAGAAAAATAAAGAAAACATTTTTTTCTTGTCAAATAGCTAACTTTTCAGTAACTTTCAAGGAAAATCCAGATGTATGTGGAAAACATTTTCTCTCATAAAAAGACAGAGTATTTTTTTAATCTTTAGCAACTTCCTCTAATTTTAGCAATTTCAGATAGACAGGTGATCTTGTTATTTTCCATGTTGTCTGCATGTATTTTAATTAAGTTTTCCTTTTTTAAAAATATATTCTAATTTTTACTGCTTTCATAAATTTTCTACATTTGTCCCCTGTTATCTAAAACCAGATGGCCATCTCAGATCTCAGATAGAAATTGGTTATTCTGTGGTAGTAGAGTTATTTCCACTTCATTTCCCTTTTTTCTGCTTGTGTCAAAAGAAGAGCCTAAAACAGGAAACCGTTATTTATTTTCACCTGTTTCTGAGCAAACTGATATAATTTAAAATGAATTATAATTTAAGTTGCATTCTTATGTATATAAAGTACAATTTACATTCTACTTTTCTCAGTTAAAATAAGCGAGCATATTTTATTTTTAATTCAAATAAGATGTTTAACATGTTAAAATATAGTAGTATGTTAAACAAATAGTCAAGTTGCTTGCAAGATTCAGTTTGTTTTTAGAAAGGAAATGCATGTCTGTTATTATTAGCATCAGGCAGAATTGCACAAGCTCACTCCATATGGTAAACATATGTAAGTATTGCATTTTGGTGGGAAAAAACCTTCTGGACAGCTTATGTTTCTTGTCCTCCAATTCTCGATCTTTTGATGAAGCTGCCATTCAACATGTAGTTTTGTTATGTCTATAAAAATACTGGGAACTTTATGCATAATTTAGATCAAAAGCTCACAGTCCAATCTCAGTAGACTTTACCTAGGTCTAGCTATCACAAATGTGGTGGAACTGGAGATCCCAACAGTGGTCTTTATCTAGCTCAATAAACTGTTCTTAGAACAGGAAGAAGTAAAAGAAGCAGTTGTTTACTGTTCTAAAGATCAGGAAGAATTCAAAAAAACAAAAGCAGTAATTAATGATGCAAGTTAAGAAATGAAAAGATGACATCACTCCACCTCATCACTCCTCAGTATAAAGACCATAAAACTTGCAGAATACCTGACAACAATGGAAGTATCCTCAGTCTGAACAGCTATTTCACTACAAAGCCATCAAAGCCCTCACATCAAGAAAACAACTTACCCCATAGCACCGTTGAATTTGGAGAAAATACAAATCTTATGTTCACTACTGATGATATAGCAATGTAGCCTTCTGCAAATCAAAAGTTGCTTGACAGACTTTATGCCTGAGGATTCCTTGTCTTCTCCCTCAATACATCAGTGATACAAAAGCTGTGTGCTACAGTTTACATTGTTCAAAGTATCTTGGAAGTATTTAGTCTCTTAAAAGTCTTAAGAAAACTTCTAAATGTGGTCCAGACACACTCTCAAGTCTCAGAAATGACAAAACAAAATTTTAATAACACCCTAATTACTTTTTTAAAAACTCATGGCAGCTGAGTAAGTCTATTGGGACACAGTTCTTTATTTCAGAGCAATTATTAGTAAAAGGAAAGTATGAAAGTATTCAGGAATGTTCATAGTACAGGGAAATCCCTTGGGTCAACACCTAGCTTAGTACTTGGTGTCAATAACAGGGATTTGATTTTTATGACCCTGAGAATCAAGGCCTGAAAGGCAGGGACAGCATTCACCCAACTGCATGGGACAAAACCACCTTTGCCAACCAGCTTGCCAGTCTGGTGAGGAGAGTTTTAAACTAGGAATACTGCACAAGGAAGACAATAACCCACAGTCAGTTGAAAAAGCAGTGGATCTGGCTGATAAGTAAACATTTTTCATGTGCCTCCAGACAGGTCATGAAATTTACGGTAATTCTTTCTGCCAGTGAGTCACAGTGATGCTTCAGCAGGGTGCACAATGGAAGTCTAGGATTTCCTGGTTCACCTTTAGCAGAGATATGTACACAGATCCCCAGAGTTCTGCTACAACATATGACATAGCATAAATAGTTTTGAAGTTCAGTCCACAAATTGCCTTTCTGTTCAGACTTAGGAGACTTTCAGTGAACAGCCACCAATGTCTTCATAGGTTGCCCAAGTTTTCTCAGCATTGCTTGCAGTTAGTCAAAGTTCTGACACTCTTGATCTGATCACATCTGATATCAGAGACTCCACCAAGACTTCTAAGGACTGCCTTGTTGGTGACCTGATGCTCAGGTATTGTTGCTGGCAACATCAAATCAAGAAAAAAAAAAAAAAGAGAATTGCAAGATGGTCAGTGAGGAGTGAACCGTCCAGACTCAGCCAAGTCATGTGGATTGACAGTTTGCCCCTTTCTCATGTAAGTGGTCACGTACATATATACCTGAAAGCAAAAAACAAATCTGGCTTAGGAATCTCTGGAGCTTTCTGCACTAATTCTGTTTAAATCTGAATTGGACAAAGCACTTGCACTGTCATTTACTGTTGGTTTATCCTGGTTCCTTGGTCCTTTCCAACTATATGACCCTTCCTTAATATCTTTTTTTGCAAACTGTCATTAAATGTCTAGCCATTATCCATTTCTCAGTACACCCTGATTTGGCCTTTCTAATTTAAAATATTTTGATAATCTGTCTGAAAAGAGAAAGTAAACTTAACTGTAGATCTGACTTATCAGCAGTTTGTTTACAATCTGTGAAAACACCTTTAGTTTCATAGTATCTCAGGCATTTTTAACAATAGCTAAAGGAAATTACTCCTCCACTAATTTTACTTTCAGTAAATGAAGAGTCTTGCATTTGAGAGATTTCAAGGCCTCTACACAAAAATACAGCTATGCTTGAGAACTGGATAAGACCATATGTAACACTTCTAAATATGAGATAAATCTTTGAAGGAAAGAAACTCTTCAGTATGAAAAAGTTAGATCATTTGCGTGTTCTGAAAAAAGAACATATTTAATTCCAATACACAGAAAACATCCAGGATACCCTAAGGCAAACTAATTTAGGCTCTCAGTTGCTACCATGCCAAGCACAGCCAGTGTTTTATGTTACTGTTAAGAGGAATATCATTACATGGAAATACATGACATTTCCAGAGTGAAAGTAAACACAATATATTCTCTACAAACAGGTCCTACATATTGACACTGAGTTACAGACTCTCAGGAACACAAGTCAGATCATATGAGCTCTACCTATATCTTATTTATTTTTTTTTTTTTTTCACAGTACATAAAAAAAAAATATATGCTAATCAATCCAGTACACTGCAGTAAGTCGAAACCAGAAACAACTTAACTACGTGCAAAGGCTAATTAAAAGCATCTTGCTCATGTAAAGAGTAACTCATTCAGTGTAAAACAGCACTAAACCAACTTTGAGTCTAAATTTTCCATTCCTTTTCTCTGCAGCAGAGGGAGAATTGGGACAGTTTAAAAAATCCAAGCACATCTCAGAACTAGAAGATGGGAAAATGGAGTGACTATCATTTACATTCAAATACCATGATCTTTGCTAGAAATTTCTGTATAAAACCACCATTTTCTTAAAAAGTTTATATATCACTGACAGCAATCCCTTTTTTTTTTTTTTTTTGCACATATATGTGTTCAGCAAGATACAATTAAGCATTTACATCTCTCCCTTCTAAAATGTGTTTGACCACTTGCTTATTCTCTTAGTATCGAAGTGCCAAACTCAGGAAAAACATCACCCAGTTCATTGTGTATGGAGGAAGACAATGGAAGAAACAAAAGCTTTAGGTACAATTCCAAAAAGTCCATGTTACGTCTTTCTTACCACTGACTAGACGTGCCATATAAACATATGTAGACACAGAAATTTGTTTTTGTTTGTTTGCTTTCATTATTATGGGTCACATTTTAAGATGCTGTCTTATAGGCAAAAGTTGCACAGCTTTGGGGAATTTAACTTTTGTTTTTTCAGTGAGTGTCTCTGTGTCATGCTATTCTTCACCCTACCTCATGGAATGACAAACTGCTCTCTGGAAAGCAGTCAATGTGTAGTGTAAAAGAACTGATGTGTGACTGCTTTTTTGCAGACTTTCAATGGGGAATGAGGAAAAAAAAAAAAAAAAAGCCCTGAAAGGACAAGAGAAAAATAAACTTATAACATTATGATTAGGGTGACAGAACACTGCCTTAGGGAAATGTGGTTCCTGGGCAAGTCATTGTAGCTAAAGGTTTTGAATGTGCACTCTTTATTTTTGAACTGCTTGGCTTGCAAGATCTGTCTAATCTACACCCTGACAATGTTTGAATCCAGTCACACACATAAATATTTTTCATTACTTGAGGTATTAAAAGCTTAAGTTTTCCTAGTGAGATCTGATTTGTTAGCTGCTTAACTGTACAAGCATCCATAAAGTGTAATTTATAAAGGCTAAAACCATTTTAGACTTCATGGAGAACATTGTGGTGCAGAGGCCACACTGGAAAGGAAGCATTTGGGTCCAAGCTGTTAAATTGTATTAGCCCCCAAAGCAGGGTTGCAGCAAACAAGATGCACTTGGTCGTGGTCCCTGACCAGTGCTATTTCACACAAGCCAAAGTCATGAGAGACACTGTTTTGTTTTGAGTTTAAGGGAATGAATTCCAGTATTTGATTATGTCTCCTGGCAAGTTTAAGTTACTGACATGAGAGGAGCCCCCAGTGCCTGGATTTGGACCATTATTTGCAGGATAACAGAAGAAAAACTGGCACCCACCTACCTCCCAGATCAAGCACTACAAAAGTTTGTACCCCAAATGGGAAGATCAAATGTTTTAAATCAAAATTGATCAGCTTTATTTGTAGCATTGTTAAAAATAATTTTCTCAGAAGCAAAGAAACCATTTCTATGCAAATTTTCAATCAGGGCTACATGCTCAACAAACACCATTGAAGCACTCTGGGAGATACAACCAGTATGCACATCCTTGAAGTTGCTAATAGGGCAATCAACTGAAAACAAAGTTATAATAGACAGGGTCAGGCAAATAATGAGCTGTGCTGTAATTCTGTAATTTACATTATCAGTCATAAATCAGTTATTTGTGATTATTAGACGTAACAATTTTCCTGGACTACTAAAATTGTGAAGATGGGGTGTCTTAACACGTCAGTAATGTTGTCATTTTATAACAAAAATGAGATCTAAATGATTTACAAATCCCTTGACTTCCATTGACTTACCAATAAGAAACAAACTTCAACGCCATCATCTAGTACTCACCATTTTGTTGTGTCCCTTCAGACAGATAAATTAATTAACCTTGATGGAACCCCACATTCATTGCCTTCATTTGAAATAGTGAATTAATGAATTTCATTTATTCAATTAAATCTGGTTTTCACTTCAGCTATGTCCTTCAAAGCAGCTTTGACTTTTACTTTTTACTGTTGACAAATTGTGAAATATTGTATACAGAAGTTGAGAAAAAAGCAAGCCAAAATGGGGCCATGAACTGGTACTGAATAAATACAAGGGGACTTTCATATTACACCCATTTGAAATGTTGTTTTTTTTTTTTTTTTATTGTGCCATAGTACCCAACCACATATTTGATTTTTTTAAATTTTAGGACTGATATCTTCAATGCTCTTTTTTCTCTTCAAGCTGATATGTTTAATAAGTATATTATTCATATAATTATTCTTCAAAAGTAAAGATACATCCTGGAAAACATTTATTTCAATAGGAACATTCCCAGGGAAATGAAACTAAAAAACACACTATTAAATGAAAACTAAAGAATGCAAACAGAAACTAAAAATTTTAATAGATTTTATAATACTATCACTCATCATTTTGGTCATAACTTCTACTTTTTGCTTTTACGTCTCCCAGAGTTTTTAATAAATATCTGCTACTCTGTGGGAAAGAGTTTCTGGTATGCTATAAGCCCTATTTAAGTACGGGTGTATCCTCTGAGGTGGAGAAAGTCCAGCACATAGTAGGACTTTCACCTTCTCTGAAATTTTATTTGAAAATTATCCCATCAGCAAACTATTACTAATGTTTCTTTACAAACAGAGCTATAGGGTGAAATGCGAATAGATGTACACGAGCAACTAATGATGTTGTTTTCAACTGCAGCCTTAAACTACAACAGATCAATATTGATTAGCTGTTCTCAGTAAACCTGAGAGGAGAACCTTTCAAAAGAAAGATAGACTCTGATGGGTTTTTAACTTTCTGTTCAGATTATTCAAGCACATCACTGTTGGGTAGGAACATATCCCTTTCTGTCTCAATCTGCTGTAGCTAATGAAACTGATGCCACCCTTGTCATGTCTTTTAGTATACTGGATTATAAACGTGATTTTTTTTTCCTATTTTACCCTTTTGAATGCTGCAGAAAGACAGTGACATCATTTTAGACTCTTTCAGCTCCTAAAGAATAGGATATCAACAGATTAGTTTTCCTTGCTGTTGTCAAAGAACAGCAGGTTGGATGTGGTGGGTTACTCTGAGAACATACAACATGGGAGTTATGACAAGAGAAACTCAAAGATATATTTTGACTTAATAGTAAACACTAGAGAATGTGCCTTCACTCACTGGAACTGTCTGTAGAGACAACACTTCCTCAAACTCTGGAAAGAGATCTTTGAGCTCAGCTCCAAGATCTGGCTATAGGTCACATGAAGTAGTACTGAAAATGTGAATCTGGTAGCTAAGAGCACAGCCTGGGCTCTGCAGAAAAAAATTCTTTTTAGATTTGAGAAAACTTCCCAGTAAAATTCATAAGTTCTTACTGACATGAATATAAATACAGAAAAAAAAAACGCATTTCCACAAGAAGAACATTTCAATATATCCTTGGCTTAGTTATTGCAATATTTATTAAGTGATCATATATTTTTTCACTTACCTTTTTCACCTTATCACAAGAGCTCAAGCAAAATTTTTGATGTTTAAAGAGGTTTATAAATTAAAAATTCTACAACAGCTAAAAGATAAGTACAAAAAAGTTGTGAAATTCTGCAATTATTTTTAATACTCTCTTTTTGGAATGAACAGTCATGCTGTAAATTTTCATCTGAGTTCTGAGACTCAAAAAGTGTTTATGAGCCATATAAAATTCAAATGGTAAATTATCAGACAACAATCTACAGAGAGATCTATGACTCAAAATTTCTTAAAATCTATTTGAATCTCCTATTGATCTTTATCTTTAACTGAGATTTTATTTTTTTTTTCTCCCGTGCTCACAGTCCTCATAGCATGTGAGGAATGAGTTGGAGAAGATGAACTATCATCCCTATTTCTGTAACCTCTTCTGATTGTTTCCATCTGCATTTTGTCAAAGTTGTTCGGTAAGAGAAATTTGATCCCAGATGACCATGTAAGACTTAATGAAAAATTGAGAATCTCTTACAGAGGCCAGTGTATATGCATTCATGAGTTAGGCAGAAACTGCAACAATACAAAATTATGTCCCTTCAAGTCCTTAACTGAAAATCAATTTTTCTTTACAAAAAAACAAAAACAAACAAACAAACAAACAAACAAAAAATTACAAAATTCAAGATAAATCACTTATTAAAAATTTGAAATGTTAAACATGCTAAGCATTTTCTCACATTGCTAAGGCTTTTGTAGTTAAATCTGAGTTTACTGAGAGAGCCCACTCAAACCAACACTTTGATTAATTTTATTGGTTTGCAGCAAGCTAATTATTTTTTAAAGTTCAAAAGTTTTATTGCTCCTATGCCTTATTATTTTGCCAGCTGAAACTTTCTTCAAATCTCTGAATTCTGCTCACTGAAAAGGAGGGATGCTCAGCCTAATTTGTGTGGATTCATTGCAATCTATGTTTAACACCACAATGCAAAAGGAGAAACTGCAGAGCAGGTGAGAAGTGATATTGCTGAACATCATAGAGGAGAAAAGATCTTGGTTCTGAGTGGCAGGAGATTATTTTATCAGCAGCAGGTGCCTATTCATCACAGGGTCTGGAGGTTAATACCTTACTTCCACTGCATTCTCTACCAGGACTTGTTCCTTCACCTGCAAGGTGATTATGGCTTTTCATTCCCAATGGGTGTTCAGCTTTCATTGTGCAAATGTCCATGATCCCTTGGCTATCACAGCAGGTTCCCTACATTCCCTACAGCATGTTAGCCTACATGTAAATGCCATTCACGTAAAAATGAATAAGAAGAAAGATGCCCCATCCCTGGAAGTATTCAAGCTCATGTCGGACGGGGCTCTGAGCAACCTGGTCTAGTGAAAGGTGCCCACGGCAGTGGGGTCTGGAACTAGACCATCTTTAGGGTCACTTCCAGCCCAGACCATTCTGTGATTCTATGAAGAAATAAAAGAAAAGACTTATGAAGGATAATGGAAGTATTTATTAAGGGATTACAAATACTGTAAAGAAAAGGAAAGAGAAAATAAACCAATTAATAACCCAATTTATCTCTTGACATTACAGGATACTTAATTATCTAGTTATACTTTCAATATGTTTCCAATTTAAAAGGAGCTTAGAAGGCCCTCTCTATCAGGATGTCACTTGCACAGTGTTGAATATTAGTAGTTGTCTTGGTTTGAAAGACAGGTATCTGCCAGGGAAAGCTGGAGTTTCCCTTGGAATGGAGAATGTAAACCCCTCACCCCTGCCAAATTATAATTTTGCAATTAAGGGCTTTCAAGCAAAGATTTGGGAATAGGAATAACAGTTCTTTACTAGGAATATTAACAATGCAAATCTAGTAGAAAACAAAACCAAACAAACAATCCTGGAAAACCCTGACAGAGTCAGAGCTACAACCTGACACCCTGTTGGTCAGGGTGTTGGAAGCAGTCCAGAAGTGAGTGCTCTGGGAGTGGCAGATGTGGTTCTGTCAGAGTAGAGAGGATCCTGTAGAAAAAGGGTCCAGTGGTGGTGAGAAGGGTCCAATCTTCCTCCGGGAACCTGGTGAAGCTGGATACCTGGAGTTCCTACTTCTCAGCTTTTATCCAGGTAGGAATGGTTGGCTCCCCCCACTGGGTGGGGCATCTCACAATGGGATGATGGAATGTGGATGTATAGCTTTGGAATGACTGCCTGGGGATGTGTTAATGTCCCATTAGCAGAACATATCCCCCTGGAGGGAGGACAAAGAGAAACACTGCCCCACCTACTTTTAACAGCTGGCCCATTATCAGAAGGCATCTGCCCCCCTCCCCCCAGAGTTACAAGAGATAAAGAAAAAAAAAATCTCCCCAACTGCTTTCAACAGATGAAATAGAATACACATTTTTGATTCCATAACACAAGACAGTAGGAGACTCGTTTTTCTAATAACCTTAACTTTTCTTTACAATGTTCTTGATATCCATTTGAGGGGTAAAAGTGATGTAGGAATAGAAAAAAAGATATGGAATGTGCAAGAAAAGAGTCCTGACATTCGGTCTTCTGATTAAATAAAATTCTCTTTAGGCTCATAATGGCACAATCCACTAACATGCCTTTACACCAAGAGGTAGTGAAAGCAAATTTACATTCTTAACACACAGGCTGGAAAAGTACAGTAAAAAACTGAAAATCTGCACAGAAGGACAGACCTTGCATAATGTATGTGATTTATTCATCAGGATCTAGCACATTCAACTTGTTAGAATTATTTTACAGTACTGAATGACAAAAAAAGAATAGGGAAAGTTTAATGTCTTTATGCTTTCTGTAGCAACTCCACTGTAGACAGATCAAACATTGTCTTATTTCACAGATCTGTAAATGGCAACAGTCAAATAAAAAATGCATATCCAAAGATACCTGAATGGGAAGTTGTAGGAGTGCCAAAAAGTGATATAGAGTGTGGACGTCCCCCTAACTTATGGTAAATACATTTTTGATGGCTCTAAGATTATGTTTTATGGGAGGTGCCTCTATAATTTCATGTATTTGCTGTTTAGAGGATGGGCTAAAACAGGGCTGCCAGTTTCTTTTCCTGGGACAATGAGTGATGTGGATAATGTGGAATGTGTGCAACCTATAGATTGTTTTATACATATGTATAAAAATGAAAAATGCACTTCCTAGAAAAATGAAGTGCAGATCTCTGGCTTGGCATTTTATCATTTGTAATGGTTTCCTTTACATCACTCATTCTTGTAGATGAAAGATATTGGTTGAAATTAACACTATTTTCATTGCAAAACTACACTCTAAAAATATTCTTTGTACTTCCTCAAGAAGTTTTTCCTCAGCTAATGTGCCCTTTCTTGAAGGGCAATGCAACAGAAAAAGGAAAATATTACTTTGGGTCCATAAGAACTCCTGTCATGAAGGCTTTCAAAATAGCTGTTTTATGCACTGAGGGAAAGCAACATAAAACTTTAAGACTCTTTTTCATCTAAGTAAAATATGCCTATTTCTCTGTCTGCTGCTGATTTATGGATGGCAATAGTGAGAGCATGATAGTGGCAATGAAATGTCTGTGATGGCTTATTGACAGGAAACTCTCCATAGACAAAATCAAACTTTGAGACTCTAATGTGTGTCAGTGGCCACAGGAGATAAAACTCAGGCAGAGTTGAGGTTTTCTTTTGTTCAGATAGGCCCTCAGAGCAGGTGCCTCTAGCTGCCATTAAGCAAACTGAGGATATGTTTATTTTACAAAGAAGTTGGAGAAAAAGAGGATTAAGACTTCAGGCCCAAAAGAACTGGACTGGTTGGAAATTTTATATTCCCATGGTATGAAGCAATAGATACAGGCTGAGGGGTTTCACCAGTTGAAAGAAAAAGGCCACCGAGCTTTGTTCATTACCCAGAAAAGCCACTCTCCACTGTCCTTTTTGAAAGATTCTATAAACAGTATTATACCTTTGTAGTTTTGCTCTGCAAAACAACCAACAAAGTGAATGCACAATTCTCATGTAAGGATGAACTGACCCACTTCAAGGTCTCAGCATTTTTCTTTGTCTGTACTTGTGAACACAAAACTCTCATTTTTGATGGTTGTTTATGTCAACCAGGATACAAAATATACACAGAAGTCATACAATACCTATTTGCAGTTCCAGCTTTTTTTTCCCTACTACCGCAGGAGAGCACAAGCAGAAAATTCCAAACAAGCCAAATCAGTGAATTGTGCATGTCAGCTAAATAATATTTGCTGATTGAAGTAGATGGGGAAGGAAAGCTCAAGAAGCAAATCTTTAGCACTATTCCTTTTTGGCTGAGGAGTTGCTTTTTTAGCTCTATCATTCCAGGCCAATTTTGTGGGGGAAAAAAAAAATCCAAGGGTTTTAAAAAGCCTGTGAATACAGTCAGTTATTCCATACTTTCATGCATGAATCCCCAATATTTAAAATCCAAAACAATGTGTTTTGCAGAGAAGGATGGATGCTGCACATGTTGTATGGGTGCATTTTAATAGAAAACATCAATAAACGACAGACAGGGAAAATTATGACTGAGAAGACTAGAAAAATGCTTAGATGATTTTGCATAGCAATTGCATCCTGCTACAGCAAAAGTATCCCTTGTGCAAAAAATATCTCTGCATTTAAATGAGGTGTGGAAATAGCTAGGTTCTTTTCTGCTTTACAGTGTCCTGGGTATACTACTCTGATCAATGTAAAGTAGAACCAGCCTTACTCGTTTTGAGACTCCCCACTTCTGGGGAGTTTTAACTATCCTGTTAAATATATTATTCAGAATCTGCCTCTGTAACTTGACGGCAGGAAACTGACCTTGAAAGACAGAGGAAAGTCAAAACACAAATTGTGGGTAGGAGGGAGAATAAAGGGAATAACCTGGAAGACCTAAGAACCAAGGAAAACCTAGTGTAAACCCTGTTTCACAGATACTTATCATCATTCCTACAGACCAACATGTGAAAAACACCCCAGTGGTGATCCATGTGGCCTCACTTGTATGCACTTTAAGAAATAAACTTCATTTTCTTCATCATTTGACCCTTTCTCTGCCCTGCAGTCACTTTCAATATTTCTGCACTCTCCTTCATTATAATCCCCAACAAATGCGGTTAAAAAATGTTTCATGTGTACTGGTAATGATTTTCAACAGCCCAGAGTAACCTATATTTCAAAATTCCCAGAGTTATTCAAAGCTTGAAGTGCTTGAAGCACTTGAAGCCCACTTTGCAGCTGTTTATCAATGTTTTACAAAGGCTAAATTTTTAAAAAATATGTTATTGTGTAATGTTTATATAGAGACAATAAGAAAACAGAGCTGCTTTTCTTTTTTTTGTGAAGGGAGGTGATGTGAGTTGTTTTGCAAGCCTAAATATCTCCAAAATGTCATGTATGTTTCCTTATCAGAGTATTTCCAGATATCTTATTTTAAGTCTTTCATTAAATTACCATATATTTTCAGAGCATTAACCAGGAATCAGCATTTGTGCTTTGCTAAGTCAATAAAACAAACAGTGAAGTGTTATCACAAGCTGCTTGATGTCAGGATGCTTCACGTTTCATGCTGAACCAAATCACATTAGCCAGGAAACGTAGGAAAGGGCTCCATTCAAAATGTCTCCAGCATGAATGGGGGCAAGCTGCTCTGCTTATACTCTTGAGGCAACCTGAACCAAACTGGCCCTGCAGCCACAGTCCCTCACAGCTAAGATATGGCTGATGAGCTGACTAGCAGAATCTCACCTCTAGGACAGATTGGTGCCCCTGAGCCACGTGTCCCAGAGGGCTCCAAGACCTTGTCATTGTCCTTTTGGACCACAGCAGGATGGCTACGATGCCATTTGTGCACCAGAGATTTAGAGCTTTGCCTTTGGACTGGGAGAGACACTCATTTTCAAACAGTGACAAGTCTCTAGCTTCCCCTGACAATCTAAGTCCATGAAAGAAATTGCCTCTCTAAGATGGTGGCAGCAACTTGAGAGCGGGTACAAAAAATGTGTTTGGCCCCTCAGTCCTAGACCCATGGGGGCATTTTCAGACTGCAGCTGAGTGACTTCATGGAATTTCTTCCTCTATTTATTTCTTCTCCTTGTTTAATTAGAAATTTCATAGCCATAACCTCTTCATAAAATTTAATGTTGTCTGGAGGTAATTGAGGTTTATGTAAATTTTTATGACATACTAATGTCTTGAATAGAACTGAAACTGAAGACTACTTCTTAAAGGAAACTGAAGACTACTAATGAAAGATCTCTAGAGTCAGCATGGAGAGAGACAAGACTGCCTTTCACCAATTTAGTCTACTTTCAAATATAACATTTAAACCTTTGGCTATTGAAAAAAATAGCCTATAGCTATAGTTTCCCACACAATTCCTGAGCTGAACTGGTGGTAAAAGGAAAGACTTCAATATACTAATTTTCTTCAACATTCTGAACTTTTTCTACCACAATATGCTCAGACCATTTGGAATTTTAATGCCTGGAAATAATGCTTTTTAAAAGTGCCAAAGAATTTTGGGGAATTAATTCCTATTAGAGCAGGTGAGAATACAGTGCCCTTGGGATAGATAATTTATAGCAGTTCTTTGCCTTTGGGTTCATCTCTTCATAAGAAACCCATCTGATCACCATCTTAAGGTTTTATTACACACTAACTAGTCACAGAAATACTTATTTCTATGTTTTATATTGCTACTGAACTGAGCAAGGATCAAAAGCAATCACTTTTAAAAGAGCTGCAGTAATTTCATTCCCACAATATTTTATCTTCTCTGCTTTCTCTTTCTCCTTTCTTCTTCCATTAAAATGTTGTTATTGTTTGGCTTCAAAGTCATTGGGTTCCAACTAAGTAAAACCATGTCTTTATCACAGAAAACTATTCTCGTCAATGACCTGAAGATTTTTATGATGATTTATCCATCAGAAGAGAGGGAGAGGAAGGAAAATTATATTCATCTGGGTTTATGAAGTAATGATTCAGTATTGTGGACACCCTTAAAAGAGCTCTCAACAGAAAAATAAATTTTCTTTTGATTTCAACAAACTTTGACTAAAGCCCAATATGAGCAAAAAATATGCAGTGGGTATTTGATTATCTTCTATTCCAAGTCTTGCTGGATTCAAAAAACTTTCTGCCTCTCCTTAGGAAAGCTTTCATAGGGAATGAAAGGTTTTCTCTTCTGCACTTCAAATATTTAGTTTACTTGTCCTCACAATTTCTTAGTAGCCTCCAGTACATGACCCCAAAAAGGAAAACTTGGCAACTGTTAGAGCATTTAGGAACTATAGAGATAAGATAGAGAGTATTCGAGAAGCAGTAGTTCTGAAATTTGCCATTTTTTTCCTGCTGCTGGAAAAATTCCCTTTGAAGCTGGAAGCCACGTGTATTCAGAAGATGGAAGAGGGAGAAAATGCTTTGAGTGTCCCAGAAACCTCTGAATCAATGAGTGAATATTTGTGACCGGGGCCGGTGCTCGCACTGAAATTGCAATGGAGCTCTGTGCTTCAGATCAGAACACTCCCAGGAGGTCTTAAAAACCCATCAAGAGAGGATTTTCTCTCTCCATGGTTAAGCTATTTCCACTTTAATAACTGACAAGACATGGAAAACTTACATATGCAATTTGCAAAGGCATGCAGCCAGAGGAAACTTCAACATTTTATGACAGAAAAACCCTATTAACAATCTAGGTAAGCAAAATATTTAAAGTATAGCAAAATAGCATCACATAAGAGCTTTAGGATTTGTGTATATGTGTGCAGGACTATATATAAAAATTTATTAATTTTGTTATTATAAATTATCACTTGTATAGGAAGAGATGGAGTTTCAGGAGTGGGTTTGTCTGTGGTGTTTCCAGATTCTTTTTTTTTTTTTTTTTCACAAGCCTTACAGAAATTTGGTTTACAAAATGCTTGTTTCTGTTTAAGAAAAGAAAGAAAGAAAGGTATGTCTCATACCTGACAATATGAAGAGAAATTAAACTAGTACTTCAATATCAACACTAGATTTTACTGAAAGAGTTCCAGTGCAAACACTTACCTTAATTCTTACATTAGTCAGAGAGTAAGTTTTTTCACACTACCAAAAGAAGATTTCTGATTAAAAATATGTTTCAATAATGAAACGAGGCAAGAGAATCCTTAGGATGCCAGTACCTCAAGAATTTCCTTATTTCTTTTCAAACTACATATGCTCAGGTTTTTCAATTTCTTTTGAATTTGAATAGCAAAGCATAAAGCAAAGAAGCAAGACACAGTAGTAATGAGATGTTACTTTTTCGAATTATTAAGGCTGTTATGACTTTTTCCTTTAGGATGAAGTGTTCTCATGTGGCAGTTTTGCCATTAATTCAGGTGGAAGGACATGTACACCTGTTTGATTGCGTGCCTTTGACAAGGGCTTCATTGCCTCTGCTACTGACAAAGCCCACTGACCCACACACAGGGCTGCAGGCAATAAAGCCCTCAGCAGAGGCAGCTGTCTGACTTCTGAGATCAGCATCCTGTTGAGTTGATTCAGGGGTTTTTTCTTTGCTTGAATGTTATGACATTGCCACGGACTGCTAACCTGAAATGCACAGGAAGAGTTATGCCGGGAAGTTATTTCAGAGCTATGTTCTGACATGCTGTTATTTCAGACCTATATTCTGACATGTTGCTGTTATATTTCTGCAAAGTGTAGTTGAACTTGTTTAACAAAAGTATCTGAGCTGTTTGGCTTTCTTCGCCGTATTTCTAAAATTTGCTTTGTACTACAGGCAGTTAATAAGGTCTGTTTAGGCTACAGTTTGACAACAGACATGAATTTTTCTTGCTATAGTGACTTCAGAGTACTTATACCATCTTAAATATTGATGTTTCGGGGAAAGACAATTTTTATTTAGCAGCAATTTTGGGCAGTGAGTATGGGGACTTCGAGTATTTTGAGTATTTTGTAGTTCTGGACATCTTCTAATACATTATAAAACTGAGGCATAGGGATTATGAAGTCTGCAGAATGTTCTGCCTATGAACATGATAGAAGTTTTCTTTGTTGTAATAGTTTGCAACAGAAAAGGATTTTTTCTTTCTCATGTAAATCATAAACTACCTCTAAAAGTTGTTTCTAATTCTAAGCTTTCTAGTTTTTACTAGCTGAGACCAAGTTTATTCAACAGATTTTTCTGTGATACAAAGTCCACTTTATGAAACATAATGTACTTTTTTTGAAGTTTGTCTGGATCAAAGCTAGAGGTTTGCTGATTGTGACAGGATTAGCTAAATCTGTAGAGATAATAATGCAGTGTTATAAATTACAGCACAATTTAAATTATGGCATTTTTATCTGTCTATGGTCTTCACTGTAGGGTTGGTTTGCTACAGGTTGGTCAAGAGTTTTGAGATATATTTCAGAGCCTCTTTTCACAATAATTAAAAGTCAATCTAAAATTTTTTGCAATGATAGAATAAAATCTTCAATTAAGAAGTCATACTTTGTTTTAAGAGATAATTTGAACTTTTTTTTTTCTTTTTTTCCTTGCTGACTCCTACATTATGGATAGATGTTGCATCATTAGTTTTCATCTAGCAAAATTATAAGACCAAGTTTGAGTTTTACATTTTTGGCTTTCAGCATTGCAGTAAACATTTAAAAATATTCAATATTATATCTCATGTAAGAATAACTGACCCAAAACATTTATAAAATGGTCTACACCAGGGGTATGTGAACAGATCATTGCATCAAATCCTCAGGTATACAAGCACAGGGTGGATATAACTAAAACTTCCAGTGTTGTTTATGAAGCTCTGTCTGGTGACATAAGTAAAACTTTCAATTCTGTTTTGTTTCTGAATTATTTTTAGTCTGCTTGACTCTAGTATCAATTGCCATTTTCTCCACTGTTATCTATTCAAAGCAGAACTGTCTGCCTCCAGACTTTTCCTATGTGAACAGAAATCTAGAGGATTTCAGATCACTCACAACAATTTATATGCTCTCATTATAATGAGAGTTCATTCTGTTCAGAATTATCAGAGGGAAAAAAAAAAAAAGTGCATATCCCTGAAACTTCCAAGGTTGTCTTCAGGAGACTCAGGACAGTTATCAGGAAGCTCTGAAAGAGTCCTGTATGCAGGAAAAGAGAAGCAAATGCAGTTTAAAAGCTGTCACAAGGGATTGTCTGGAGTCTTTATGGAAGCTGACAGTGTAATAACACCACCTGCCTCTTGGTGACGATGGAGTGGATTGGCCTTTCTTTAGAATAATGCAGTACATGCTAAAAAGGTGCAAGTTTATAGCTCAACTAGAATAACATGAGCTGCATAGTTGTTCCATAGGTGACAATCTGTAGGATGCATAGGGACAGATGACATTCTCTATACATAGCTTCTGTATAAAAATAGAGCTTATTTCTGCTTCTGCAATAGAAGAATTGAAAATCTTCCATTTAGCCATGCTAAGATGTACAGTCTGCAGCAAAATTTCCAGGAGCCCACCAAATGGGGAAAAAGGGGGAAGGTTTAAAATGAACAGCTGACAACACAGAAGCCAATTTTGATACAAGGAAGAGCAGAATGTCCATGAAGATTTCAGGAACAGGAGGAAGATCAGACTGTACAATGACTTACAAAGAAGCAAGAGCTGCAAAGACCCTCTAGCTGAGGTTACTGAGTTAGCAAGTACATCTCAGCCTTTCTTCTGGAATAGAAATTAGGTGATATGGCTGATTTTGGGCTTGTTTGGAGTAGATGGATGAATCATGGGATGTTTCCTTGACCTTGATATTTGTATAAAGAAGCAATTTGGCCATCTTTTGCTGAGAAAGTGATTTAGATGTTGACTGAGCAGAGATATACAAATACAGCTTAGCTGTTGATAATTTTTTAATATCTGTTGTTTGTAGTATTCAGACAGGTTAAACAATACTCTAGAATCCAAGCTGAGAGCCTGATGAAGTTCATCATTCTTATAGTCTGGTGAGTCCTGGATAAAAGAACTGTGAATTTACAGGAATAAAAAAGAAAGTATGAATATAAATTACAGTTATGTGTCAATGCGTGCTGTAAATCCCCTTCATTAGCCCTTGTTCAGGTATTCTAGCCAACAGCTTAATAGAATACAAACAGAGAAAAGAATTAGAAACTCATAAAATTAGGTAGATAATAGTTTATTTCCAGTCAAAAGAAAAAAAACTCTGAACCATATCCATGGATGATGTATTTGTTTGCAGCACTCAGTTGCCTTTTTGGTTTTACAGAGGAATACCAGATTCCAAGGTATGATTACAAGTTCCCTGGAGGGAGGATTTTCTCCAAAGAACTGTTTAATATTGTGTCTCAAGTTAAGTGTGCAATGAAAATACATTGACAACTCTTACACTTTGAAACCTCAAAGCAAACTATTTTGGAACAAATGTCTTAATTCTCATGTCAGGTGTTATCTGAAGATATTTTATATTATCACAAAAGAATTTTGCATCATATATTTTGCTGCTTTAGGTCAATAATTTTCTAACGAATACTTGAGGGCCTAGATACAAAACAGCATAGTGGCATTTTAAAGACCTTTTGATACATTTGCATTTCCTATCTTCTGCTGCATAGGAAAAAAATTATAGGAGTCCAAAATAAACAATAAGATAGAAAAGAACAGTGGTGACAATACTGAATAGCCTTACAAGGCTACAAAGTGATATTTTTTAAATTTATTTTATGTTTTGTGAGTTTGAGGGGAAATAGGATTTTTGTTTAGTTGAGGTTTGTGTGTCCTTGGTGACTACTTGCTATTTGTTGGGATTTTTTATACTTTTCAGACTACCATGAAAAATTAACTATCTTGGGCAGGGGGCAGGGGAAGAAAAGGTCAGTAAAACAGGGCTATATTGTATACTCAGTATCAAAGACAGCAAAAGAGTTCAACCATCGTTGGATTTTAATTTGCTCCTTAAACCAAAGCATCAAAAGAGATCAGTTTAGTGTCATGATGTTAGTGAAAAAGAAAGTTTATATGTGAAGAAAGGCTTATTTTTCTAACTAGGAGTTTTGACTGGTCTGCATGAAGAATGCAAACAGTATTTTATTTCACTTGGGAACTATCAGTTCATGCACAATAGAAATGTGTGTGCAGCAGACATGAAGGCATGGAAGCTGCATGTGTCAGTCTGGGACGAAATTATGCATTTTATGTGGGGATGGGTGAGTTTTGCATTCAAATGAAGAACAAAACACTTTATCGATGGCACAGGGTGTACTGTTGCAAAGCATTCATGTCAGTTCCTTATTATGTTTTGTTGGCACGGAGTATTTGCTTTTCATTTTGATGTTTCCAGAAAATATTTAGGGTGTACACACTCCAAATGAGTCTGGTAGTATTTTTCCTGCATTTTTTTTCCCACAATATTGTAACAATTTCCATAGGCTGATACTGCAAGGAGAATTGTGCTTGCAGAAGAAGGGTTGAACTAATAAATCAAGACATTCAGGAAGGATTTGAAAGCGCTGAAGTAAAGCATACATCTGAATCTGGCAAAAGTGCAGTGCTAACTTGGATGATAAAAGAACACATGGATATCTTCCAGGCCGAACAGAGATGAAAACATTGTGTTCTAAACCAATTGCCACTTTCTTCAAATAGCACCTGGTGTTGTCAGTGAGAATCAAGAGGCAGAGACTGTGTTCCTCAACAGCAGAGTGTTAAACACCATCAGATTTTCTGGGTGAGAAGAAAAAGGGCAAGGCCCTCAACAATTGTCATAGGTTTGAGGTGACACTGACCCTGGGCAACCTAGCCAGGTATTTTCCATTCATGGGGTCATGCCTGTCTTTAGAAAAGTAGTGGAAAGAGGGTTGGAAGTCAAACATTGGAAGACTTCTCCAGACAACTGCCCTTCATTCAGTCAGGTCTGTCTTCTTTAGAAGTAATCTGGTATGGACCAAATACCACGTATTCTCTTATTTTCTTCTTTCCATTTAATGTGAAAGAAAAATGTATTGAGGAGGCATGAGAATTTGAAATGGTTTGGATTGCATGTCTTTAATTTTTTTTATCTATCTGTGAGAGACTGAAATTTAATGACTCAAACAATTTGGTATTTTGAAAAGCAATGGGTGCTTTGCTGACAACGCACAGTAACAGCCCAGGTGCAGAGGGGTGCACACCCACCAGGGGCTAAAAGCTGGAGTTTGAGCTAGGCAAAGGAAAAGGCTCATAAGATGCAGATCCTGCCAGGTAGGATAATACTTTTCATATGCCAATATCTCCCCTTACACAACCTTAAACAAAAAGGTTCTATGCTTGGGTATAAAACTCTTCCACCCCCTCCCCAGGAGGTACCATGACATTCAGACAGAGGACTGAAGATATTCATCCCTTATGATGGAGCATAATTGGTACAGCTACACTGATGGGAGAGGCAGCTGTCATGTCTTTGAACATGTCATCAACTATCAAAGACCTCCAAAATGCCCCCAAACTCATTTCTGGAAGACTAGGCATGATCCGCAGTGTTGCATCAGACGTTGTAAAACTCCCCTACTCCTCAGCAGAGGTACCTGGGCATTCCCAGCTGAATCTAAACATATATTAATCCATTGAACTGTGTATTCCATGGGCTTCTTCCACCCCGATGGATCAAGACTGTAGGCCACCTTGACCAATGGACACTGAAATTGCAACAAACAGGTCTCATTGCTGGATCCACAGGTGGTGATGCCATTTTAGTCTTATCCTCTTTTTTCCATTCTTTCTTTTCCTTATATATCTTCTGTTTTATGCTTTTATATGGTTCAGTTTCTAAAGCTAATAACCAAAATGGCTGCATACCTCCTTACCATTGCAACCAATTTTTTTCTGAAATAAACCTGCCATGTGCATTTTTATAACTGCCAGTCATTTAGTGTCATTTTCCTCTAATCTGTCCCAAGGGATATATTACTAACAAGAACCTCAGTTACCCTTCCATCAGGGGCAGGTCACCATCTCTTTTTGTGGAAGTAGATTCTTTTTCTATTTATTTTTTTCTTTTACCATGGAAAGCACTGTAACAACATAGGCATTTCATCATACTACTTTAGTGTTAACTCTTTAGCATGGTCTAGAGCCTGTGCTTTCATGGAGGCAGTGTATGCTTAGAACTAACCTCCAGAGCAGTTGATCTCTCAGCAGGACAAATTAGAAGTTGAAGAGGTTGTTACACTTAATTAGCTATAGAAATTAAACTAATTTCCACTGTGAAGGAAAAAAAACCTAAAACCTGACAGTGGTCAGAGTGCATGAAATTCTGCTCCAAAAAATGCTCTACATGGAGCAGCTTATTATCAAGTTATTGTTGACACTTTTTAGGTGTAATATTCCTATGGTTTGAAGATTTAGGAGCAGGAGCACATTGCTCACACCTCAGCTACTCCTGAGTTCCCTGGAGAAGGAGCACTCTGTCAGATTCACCAGTGAAGAAAAGCAGCTGTATGGCTTATAGCCCTGCTTTCCTAAAATACCAGTGGGGCTTGAATGCTGTACCTTGTGCTGGAGGAGGAGCCGAAGTCTTGTGTTCTATTGTAACCTTTGCAATAAACAGAGAGTACATTCAACAATTGATACCTTTCATACCAAAGACTTATTAAGGAGTGTGTTAGAAGAAGGATCTTCATGTGGTGAAATAGCTCATAATGATTTGCTTTGAGTTAATTTTTACAGAATCACAAATATCTGATAGCAAATGCAATAGACATGTATCTTCAAGACTCTGGATAACATTACTTTTTTAGTAACAGTTTTATCAGTTTCATTCCGGATGAAGTGTTTCTTTGAAAACTTTAATACCTTATTTCCTCAAGTATGCCCTGTGTCTAGGTGTGCTCATTTTGGCTGGGGTTGAGCTAACTTTCTTCACCATGGCTAGTATGGGGCTGTGTTTTGTAGTTGTGCTGAAAACAGTGTTGTTTATGCTGAGCAGCACTTCCTTGCACAGAGCCAAGGTATTTTCTGCTTTTCATACTGCCATACTGACACCCATGGAGGTGTATAGAAAATTCAAGAAGACACAGATGGGATAGCTGACCTCAGCTGGCCAGAGGGATATTTCACACCATATGAAGCTCAATATATAAAAACAGAGGAAGAAGGGGGGAATATTTGGAGGGATGGCATTTGTCTTCCCAACTCACCATTACATGGTTTTGTTTATCATAGAATATACTTCATTGGAAGGGGCTCCTCAGGAACCAAGTCCAACTCTTGGCCCTGTGCAGGACATCCCAGGAATTACCACCACGTGCCTAAGAGTTTTATCCAAACACTTCTAGAACTCTGTCAAGCTTGGTGCTGTGACCACTTCCCTGAGGAGCCTGTTCCAGNCAGCTGGCCAGAGGGATATTTCACACCATATGAAGCTCAATATATAAAAACAGAGGAATAAGGGGGGAATATTTGGAGGGATGGCATTTGTCTTCCCAACTCACCATTACATGGTTTTGTTTATCATAGAATATACTTCATTGGAAGGGGCTCCTCAGGAACCAAGTCCAACTCTTGGCCCTGTGCAGGACATCCCAGGAATTACCACCACGTGCCTAAGAGTTTTATCCAAACACTTCTAGAACTCTGTCAAGCTTGGTGCTGTGACCACTTCCCTGAGGAGCCTGTTCCAGTGCCTAACCACCCTCTGGGTGAAGAAACTTGTCCTGTTATCTGACCTAATTCTACCCTGACTCAGCTTCATGCTGCTTCCTTGAGCCCTGTCACTGGTCACAAGGGTAAAGAGACCAGTAGCTGCCNACCATTACATGGTTTTGTTTATCATAGAATATACTTCATTGGAAGGGGCTCCTCAGGAACCAAGTCCAACTCTTGGCCCTGTGCAGGACATCCCAGGAATTACCACCACGTGCCTAAGAGTTTTATCCAAACACTTCTAGAACTCTGTCAAGCTTGGTGCTGTGACCACTTCCCTGAGGAGCCTGTTCCAGTGCCTAACCACCCTCTGGGTGAAGAAACTTGTCCTGTTATCTGACCTAATTCTACCCTGACTCAGCTTCATGCTGCTTCCTTGAGCCCTGTCACTGGTCACAAGAGTAAAGAGACCAGTCAGTAGCTGCCCCTCCACTTCTCCTTATGAGAATGTTGAAGACCACAATGACATCTTCTCTTAGCCTCCTCCAGGCTGAACAGAAGCTACCTCAAATGTCATACAGCTTCCCCTCCAGACCCCTCATCACCATCATGACCCTCATATGGATGCTCTCTAATGGCTTCATGTCTTTTTTGTACTGTGACACCCTAAACTTCACACAATTTTTGAGATGAGGTTTTACTAGTGCAGAGCAGAGCAGGACAATCCCCTCTCTTGCCTGACTGGTGTTGTGCCTCATGCACCCCAGGACACAGTTGCCCCTCCTTGCCAGGGCACTGCTGACCCATATTCAACCTGTCATTCACTGGTCTATAGACACAACCAAGGTTGCCCCACCCCAGGTGCAGAATCCAGCACTCAACCTTGTTAAACTCACAGACTGGTCATTGCCCATCTCTCTAATTTGTCCAGGTTTCTGCAGGGCCTCTCTGCCCTTGAGGGAGTCAACAGTGCTTCGCAATTTAGTGTCATCAGCAAACTCAGTATTCCTTCCAGTCCTCTGTACAAGTTGTTAATGAAGATGTTGAGGAGCACTGGGCTCAGGACGGAGCCCTGTGGAATCCCACTGGTGACCAGACCCCAGCCTGGTGTCACTCCACTCACTCTAACCCTCTGTGCCAGACCCACCAGCCAGCTGCTCATCCGGCGCCTACCAAGGTTATTCAGCTGTGAGCTGGATGCTTTGTCTACAAGGACACTGTGAGACACAGCATCAATGTCTTTGCTGAAGTTGTATCTACAGGCTTTCCTACATCAGTGAGGTAGATTACCTTGTTGCAAAAGGATATCAGGTTTGACAAGCAGGACTTTCTCCTGTTGTGCTGTGCTAGCTGTGATGGAGCCCTTGTTCCTGGAGATGGCTGAACACCTGCCTGCCCATGGGAAGCCGCAAGTGAACTCCTAGTCTTGCTTTGTTTTGTGTGCATGGCTTTTGCTTTATCTACTAAAGTTTTCTCACTTTTACTCTTCTGATTTTCTCTGATACCAGTAGTGATGGAGTGAGCAAGCTGGCTGCAAGGTGGTTAGTCACTGGCTGGGGTTAAACCCCACAGGACTAGGTTATAGCTAGGTTATAGTAGCTACATGTCTGGATAACGCCATGGTGCTACATGTCAGCAGAAAAAACGACACATTTAAATTCAGCTAGCCTGGTGACAATAGTAGGAATGCTAGCTGTAGCTCACTGCAGCACCCAGATTGTGTTTCTGAGGTCCCTGCAGTTTGTGTTGCAGATATGCTTTTGCACATATGAAGGCTGATGCTGCTGTACCTTCACCATTAAGGTTGGTATATCCCCATGTTATTCTGGATTTCACTGTCATTCACAGCACAAATGACATGCCAGCAGCTAGACCATGTTCTATGACATGTTCTGTCCCTGCTCCTGTATATTGACATGTGTTTACAGGTGGGAGATGATTCAAAATCAAAGCCTTTAATAAGGCAGGCTAAATGCCCAGATCTATTATTCTAGGATGACTCTCCCATTTAACTAAAATTTCTGAAAGTGCAGTGTTGATTGCAATGAGAAAAGCAAGAAGTTTTTTGGGTCACAAAATGGGATATCTGGAACATAAATGTTGTTAATCAAGGACTGTTAAATAGTGTATTTACATAATTAAAATACCAATACATAACTTAAGGGGGGATAATTTGTGTAAGAGTCTTACCTATTTCTTCCACAGAGCATTAGCAATTGTGCAGCCTCACCAAACACAGCACTATTTATTCTGTCCTTTTCAAGCTGTGTAAAATCACTCCAAATCACATCTTCTTTACCAGAAAGAAGAATAATAGCTTAGATTTGGGAGAAAGAAGTACAAAAAATTTACAGGCCTCATTTCTCTTGTAGGATAACCTTTAAAAAATTAGCATCTAGCCACTTATTTATGCTGATGGATGTTGTATTCAGAATTTCACACTCAATCAAGAAATTGAAAACAGATATACTACACAATAAATGGGATGATACCAAACTAAAATGCAGTCAATTTAAGAAAATTACTCTTAAGTATTTTGAGAAGCTGCATTTTTGAATGCTACTGCTGATTTTTCTAGTACTATTATTTATTATTATGTGCTTTTGTGGCATTTTCTTAGTTTTAAATGTTCTCCTCACTCCTGAAGCTTTGTGAAAAACTCTAGCAAACAAGACAGAATATTGACTGACAGACCACATATGTAAGAGAGAAATTGACGCCATTAGATAGTTCAGTCGATTGCATAAGTGAACAAAGTAAAGTAATATACTCCTAATGTTATGAGCGGTGTGGCATGGAGGAGAAAAATATATTTCAGACAAAAATCATGATTGTTAAGTTGATGGATCATGATTGGCATGGTTTTTTCAGCTTTGAAAGGATTTTATTTCAATCCTTTGCCAGGAGGAAATGAGGACTGTAATTATTAAAAAGCCAAGCAGTGGGAGCTAATCTTATATTTCAAAGTGAACAGATATACTTGTTGTTTTCTTGAATGCATGGAAAGTAAATTACAGTAGTGGATTATTTATATTAATTTGATTTCTTTATTTTTATATCCATGGAATTTATTCCTTTCATTCTTTCCTTGTATTTTCTTGGTTTCTGCTTCTGTTTTTTCTTTATTTTTTTTTCTTCCAATAGCCCTTGGTCTATATTTAATTTTGTCATTTAAGCCATGGTATTCTTCCTTGAAACATGTTGCTCTGGCACATACTAGGGATATAGATCTGAGCTTCACTGTCAGGTGTTAACCTACTGTCACCTAAAAAGAATGAATGTAATTTAACCTGTTCTAGTTAAAGTGTATTCTAAAATTGGATCTTTTTTCACAATTGTTCTTTATTCCGTTGTCTCTGAAAAACAGGTAAATATTTCTTCTACGTTGCCCCTTATTTTGATCTCAGCATAGATCAAATTAAATACATGCAAGTTTATGAACTTTCTACACTTTTATTTTTTTATGCTTCTCCCACTGTGTTACTAAAAACACCATTAAAAGACTATATTCCTGAGCAAGAGCAAAATGTACTGTATTCCAACTAAACTTTAGGATGCTGGGTGATTACCAGGCCACAATGAAGGTTAAATGATCAATCATTAATAAAACATAATGAGATGGGCAGAGAAGAAACATCTGAAATTCAAGAAAGACAAGCGCAGGGTCCTGCAGCTGGGGAGGAATAACCCCCGGCACCAGCACAGGCTGGGGGCTGACCTGCTGGGGAGCAGCTCTGAGGAGAAGGACCTGGGTTCCTGGTGGACAACAAGCTGTCCATGGGCCAGCAGAGTGTCCCCATGGCCAAGAAAGCCAATGGGATCCTGGGGGGCATTAGGAAGAGCACTGCCAGCAGGTGGAGGGAGGTGATCCTGCCCCTCTACTCAGCCCTGGTGAGGCCACATGTGGAGTGCTGTGTGCAGTTCTGGGCTCCCCAGGACAAGAGAGACATGGAGCTCCTGGAGCATGTCTACCAGAAAGCAACAAGGGTGATTAAGGGACAGGAATATCTCTCTTATGCGGAAAGGCTGAGGGAGCTGGGCCTGTTCAGCCTCGAGAAAAGATAAGTTAAGCAGCTGGTGAAAGGGGAAACATCAGGCAGCAATGCTGGAAATAAGTCAAGCAAGAGGTTAACAGTGAAGCACTTCAGTAATTGTTTTGAGACCAATCTTCTTAATGACATGAACAATGTTGTTAGCTTCTCACCAAAAAGTGTTTAGGTGCTGTCAACAAATGTCATTTCACGTAGCAAAAGTTAGAAAACCTTGACAGTTCATGATAATAAGGGAGACATAAAATCACAAAGGCATATTAAAAAAAACTGAATCAATTTCTGACCAAGCCAATATCTGATTTTGAGGGACTGGACCCCAGTCTCTGCTCCTACTGGAGATCTGTTCCAAAAGTTCATTTACATCCATCTTTGAATTTCTAGTCTGTTTTACATCAGTTTAAGACATTTGGTCTAATGCAAAAATGTTTAATAGTCGTGTCCCACCCTCACCCTCTCCACCCATCATTTATTTCTCCCAGTTATTTAAAGGGAAGTAATTCCCTTCTGGTTTTGTTTTTTTGTGGACTGAGGCTTTGTTTATTTTCAAGATAATTTCATAGTTTTCTGTGGCTGTTGAAAGTTCCCTCTGTCCTTTACTGACTGTAGACAATCAAAATCTGTTGAAGTGAATGAGGTTTGCACTGTTACAGAGTACTTTAATATCTTTGTTATTTCTGCTGAGATACCTCAGCAGTTGTAGTCTAGAATAATACTGGCCTTTTCTCATAGCTGTAGTGCATTGAGGGCTCATAGCAATCATCTGATCAGCGAGCATATGTGGATCCTCTTTCTCCAGAGATCACTAAAATGCTGAGAAATAGCCTAAGTAGAGCACTGTGGCATTCCTATGGTTTTATCATACGTATGTGTAGCAAGGGACTGGAGAAAACTTTATTAAGACATTTCTAGAAAAATATAAACATGAATGAAAACACTGTGGAAGGCAGAGTTTCAAACTATATGCCCTAGGTTTTTAAGTGATTTTTCTCTGATAATAATTTCTAGATGTTGATGTAAATTATTTCTGGTTGGTTGTTTGTTTAAAACAACAAACAACACACAACCAAGAACAGCTGAGTAACACTAACTTTCCTTCATCAATGGTTCAAAGCATGACAAAATACCTTGTTTGGATGGCCAGAATAATTTGCAGATAAGGTGCAAATGAAACTGGCTCCACTCCATACAGCTGGAGATAAAGGGATCAACAGGCTGCTTAGAGAAGTTGTGGACATCCTATCCCTGGAAATGTTTAAGGCCAGGTTGGATGGAGCGCTGAGCAGCCTGGTCAACTGGAAGATGTCCAGAACTATACAATGCACAGGGGCCTGGAACTAGATGATCTCTAAGATCCTTTCCAACCCAAATCATTATATAACACTGGTTTTAAAAGTACTGATAACTGGCACCATGTAAAATTCATCTCTGCCAGTTAACAGAAGTCAGGAAATTAGTAGCATTTCTTTATTACATACATTTAAAGTGTCAATAAAATATAAATCATTTTCAGGCTCGAACTGTAGTTTTTAAAATCTTTTTATTTCAAAGGGAATTCTTAAAAATCTCAAGGAAATATGTGTACTTTTGTCCTGTAAGTGAAACTATGGGAAAAGCAAAAAGGCTGAAATAGAGGATGAAAGCTACAGGAGCTGGACTCTCTGCCTGCAGTCCCTGAAGAACATCCAGCTTTGGGTATTTCTTCAGCTTTTCTTCATTCACAACAGGTTTAAAAGTGGAGACTGTCCAAGTGGCCAAAATCCCCAATCCAAAAGATTCAAATTTCAACTGCTTTACAAAAGATGCCAAGATTCTTTCTGCTGTGCTCTGTATGGGTTCCCAGAGAAGCTGTGTACAGTCTGCACACAAGGCAGAAGTAAGTGGGAAAGATTTTGCAGACAATCCATAATATATGGATTCATATTTTCCAGGCAGGTGAGCATATGCAGAGACCTCTCTCATTTTCTTCCATAGCATTCATTCTCTCTAATAGGTTAATAATTTATTCAGAACTAAGTGACTGGCATATCTTGATGGAAAAAATTCTGGATTATTAGATAAAAATCTATCTTCTCATTAACACTCAAATGAGTTCAATTTAGCAGGTTATATAATTTTCACCAGACAACATGGAATATGATGGTATTTGGGTTGGAGTATTTTGGTTAAACTATGACAGGCTTTGTTTTTTTTTCCTCCTTGTCTTTACATGCAGATTCAGTGAAATTTATTTCTTCTTTTTCTCTTTCTCCTCAGAATTTTGGTAGGTGGAGATGATTGGTGAAAAAATGATTGACCAATTTTTTTTTAGTATGTTACATTATTTGGATAATTGTAATAGATATCAAGCTGTAAAAGAATCAATAGCACATTCAAGTTTTAAGGAACAAAAAGGCTGGACTATAAGAGTTTCATTTTGGCATTTCACAAGGATTGAGTAGATGAAACCAGACTGAAAATATTACGAGAGTACAAACCATCTGCAACAGTAAGCCAGTAGGAATCAGTAGAAAATTGCTTTAGTGATAGAACTCTTTAACAACTCAAAATTAGAAGAAAGTAACGTTTTAAAAACCTCTCTACGGCTGAACAGAAAAAAATGTTTTTTTCTGTAAAAGATGTCTTCTACCTCATAATCAGAAAAAATTGACATAAGAGTTCAACAACATGATATTATCAAGATCATCAAATGAGACACAGCCAGAAATGAGAAGCCAACATAAAGTAGCCAGGGCACAGTTTTGGCAGAAGTGAATTGGAAAATAACGCTTAGTTAATGAATGTTTTTCTTTTCTTCCAAGAAAATGAAACATAAATCTCCTAAAAATTATATTTATGGAAAATATTTCTCATTCGACCACACTCAGCACTTTCCAAACTGCATGTAGCCATACTATGTCATTGTAATTTCTCACATATGACTGTTTTTCAAAACTTAGTGAGTCTCCTCCCCTCTCTATAATATTTTTATTTTTCTAATTTGTGTACAACTTTAGAATTTCTTAATTCTAAGCTACTTATAGTGGATTGTTTCCCCTTCTGATTTCATTGCTTATTCCCAGGATTTAGGTTTATGATCAGTTTAAGAAAAGTGACAAAGATATGATGAAAACAGTAGGACTTAAGAAGTTATGTTTCCATTAGGGTCAATTATATACCTTTCAAATACTGCACAAAGTGACAGACTCTTACCTGCTTCCATAAGGAATGTAAAATACACCTCTAAGATAACTTATCTATAGAATTCAAAGTCCCATATAATGCAAAAAGACAGTGAGGAATCTGCTTTTAAATCTTCAGGAATTCCTTAACTTCTTTTAAAAGTGCTGGATTTTATTCCATTCATTTCTGCACTCCATTTGGCTCCTGTTGAATTTGATATTGAAAGATGTAGATATGATAGAATTGCATGAAAATTGCAGAAACCCATATAGGAGTATTAAGAATTTCCTCTTGCATCCTGGGAAGTTTGTCTCCCTTCCCAAGCAGCAGCCTCAACTGCTTTCAGATTAAAATAGAAGACAGCCGACAAAAACTTCTCCAAAGACATTGTAGACTTTCCATTTTAAAACTTGTGCTTTAGTTTAAGTTAACACACGCAATATCTTCAGTTCCCTATCCTAAGAAATTTGAGCCAAGATGTAAGAAAAAGGACAAAGAATGGGCCACTATTGTCAGTCACATATCAAGAGAGTGATGCCTCAGCCTCTACTTAAAATACTTTGTAAGGCAAGCAAAGGCAGAATTCAAAATGTGCAATTATAAATATAAATTATAATGTCTTTAATATTTGTTCTTTTCAAATATCTGTATTATAATTGTATTTTAAGGATTATAATTGTATTTTAACCTTCATGTCCTTGTATCAAAAACATTGAACCTCTTTTTGTTCACAGAGGAACAGTTGGAAATCTGTAAAAAAGTCTAATTCTACAGTTTTGGCATATGGCTCACAGTGCGGAGCTAGCAAAGGCTGTCTGCTATTCTTTAAAGCCAGGTACAATTCCTTTCAACACTAAATCCTTAAAATAACTGTCTGACTGGCTGTATGGGCTTGTATGGATCCCTAGTAACCTTCAGACAGGAAAAGGAGGATCAGGTTACTGTTAAGACCAAAATATCAGGCAACAGAGATTCATAAGCAGGCAGAGGACTCTTTCTGTTAACAAATGGCCCTGGACATGTGGAAAATCAGTAGTTTCCTGATCTTACCAAAGACAAGGCTTGTATTGTGACAGGGCATCACATTTGCCACTTCTCACATCTTTCCATATCTAAAGGCCAACTAAAACCAGATTTATATTACAAAAGCATCAATACTAATAAATCACTAACAATTCAACAAACAAAAAACAAACCCACAAAAAAAAAAAAAATCCCCAAAAGAGTGTGTCTATTGCCTCTGGTTTTATGTGACAGGGTAAATGCAGACACAGTAGCAAAAAAAGGAGTCTTTAGTTTCTTATGTGAATGACAGGGTGTCAGAAACTCCATGCCATGTTTCCCTATCAGTTGGCATCTGCATTCTTTGTGAGGTAGGTCTAATTAAATGATCTTTTGCAGTCTTAAGTTGCAGTAGTTTTTGCCTGAAAAGTTAGATGACGTTTTCCATTGATTAAGAAAATAAATTAACCAACCTGATTCAGAAAGACTGACTTTGTTAAGGAAAAAAAGAGATGCTGGAGAGCTAAAATATATAATCTTACCCCAGGAAACCACATGGTGGGTTGCATAGCAAAATTGCACATGAAAATAAAACAAAATAAAATAAAAATAAAACAAAATATAATTTAAAAAAAACCAAAAACAAACAAAACCCCCATAATTTGGAGCTTTAATGTGTAAATATATTACAGACTTTTTTTAACCCAGCATGCACACTCTCCTGAGGGGCCACCTAGATCATTTCTACAATGTTAATAGTGGACAAAAGTGAATATGATCATCTAGACTAAAACACTGAAGTTGTGTGAGCTGAGCAAAGCTGTGTGGGTGATGGCAGCAGCAGGAGTTCACGGGATGCCAGGAAAGCCATAAAGACAGGAGCTTGGAAGGCAACTGTCATTTCCCCATGGTGTTTAGAACTACTGATTAATGGAGTGTGTTGTTAGTGTTCTTCAGCTAACCTTTTTCAAGGGAAAATAAAGTCACTTTCAAACACTGTTCTCTGTTCAGATCATTGTTTGTGAATCCTTCAGGCCTGGGGATCTCCATTAGCAATTCTGTTTATACAGTTTGGTTTATTAAATATATGCACCAAGGGAAATAATTTTCTTTTATTTGCAAACTAGACTCAAGGCACTGTAGAATGATGTCTTGTTTTAAATTCAGTATGTAAAAATGAGGTTTCTTTATTTTAAGAGCAAGAAAGTCCCATAATTTTCAGGTCATGTGTTCATAATTTACCTCTATTTCTGAAGTGTCTTTTTTCAAAATACTATGAATTCAGCATCCCTTTGGAACCCATTATGGGAGGTGTTTCCATACAGCAAAAAGTTACCTTAAACATCTTAAATTTAATGAGGTTTTTATACAAGCATCTGTATCACTGAAGTCACCATAGCCAATGTGTGCTAAATTACACTGAATCAGGATGGGGACACTGCTGTTAGTAGTCCTAGCAGACTCTAAAACAGAATTAGTACTTGTATGGCTGATGCATCCACTCTGTGTTCCTGCAATCTGTTCCCTATATTTGATTAACCTTTTTAGTTGGAAGCCTCTGCCCAAGTGAAACATTTAGTTCTATGGAATGAAAGTAATACAGATATGCAAAGTGTCAGGCAACAACCAAGGTGTTCTGCCAAACTGTTCTGCAGTTACAGCTGACAAAATATATTTGTTTGTAACTAGAAGTTGACAGGAAAATGTGTATTTGCTGAAGAAAATATGTTTCTCAGTGACTAGAAAAATTATCCATACCATCAAAATTTGGAAAATGTTGATGTAGTATTTCATCACAAATGCTGCTTAGACACTCACATTCCCTCTTCCCTTGTGTTCATCAGACCTCTCAATCAGAGTACTTTTCTCCTGTGGTATTGTAACTGGGGCTCTGATGAAGTATTTTGATGGCTCACCAAGGATGAAGCCCACTGTATAACTGAGGGAAAGCAGTGAGAAAGAGCCATGAAGTGCTATTTCCTGAAGTATAGTTCTAGTTTTAAACGGAATTTTTTGCAGAAATATGTTTATTTCCTCTGAGAAATGCATCCTGTCTATCTCGATGCCTGTGCCACACTTATCAGATCTACAACAACAATACAGTCAGAAAAAGTCTAGTGCTGAGAAATGCTTTTTATTATAACTGAAATCTTATAATTTCTGAATAGAAAATGGGTTTCTCAGTGTCCTACGTACTACCATTCCTTTTTGTGCATTTCCAGTGTTTGAGTCTTGACTATACATCTTGGCTTAATTTCCATAGGGGTATTGAAAACCATCTTGTAGTGAGGATGCCTAGGTTTGAGGATGCATAGGTTTAAGTACGCAGTCCCTCTTGAGAGATTTGCTGATCAGTGCCAGTACCATTCACATCACAAACCTAACAAATTAAAATAAAATCAGGCTACTACTGTTCCTCTACATCTCTATTATTAGTTGCTAAAAGATATAGACTTCCTTTTATTAAAAAGCATGAGCAGGTGGGGTTGTAAGAGTTATTTGAAGAGCACTTGGAATATCAGAGATGCACTGAGCATGTACACCTGTATGCATTTTTTAGTTTCTTAGTTCTTTGTTATCATCTTGCAGATTTGTTAACTGTGTTACCATTGTTTCACAATGTAGTGAACAAACCTTAAGTTCTTTAAAATTAATTTATGAAACTTATCTGCTCCTCTTGCCACTTCTCTCTCGCTTCCTTGTGTGCTAGTCACCAGGATGTGCTGCTAAAAGGCAAATCTTGTCCTCACTTCAGCATGAGTGAAGTATATACTCCAAGTATAGCAGAACAGCAGTGTGTTTCAGCACAGCACATATGAGGATTTCTTTCTCCTTATTTCCTCAAGGGAATAATCCAGCATGAAGAAATTCAGTGCCACTGCCCAGGAGCACCGGTATTTTTTGGAGGGAGAACATCACCCACTCAATGCATCTATAGGATGCTGCTCCCCAGTGTATCTGTGGAATGAGTCCTTGCTACTTACCAATATTGTAGGTACCTGAAGATGTGTCTCAGCAAATATCCCCACCAAAAACCTTGATAAATGTTTCCATTTCTAAAATTTTGTACTGTACTAGGAATGGATTTAAGCTATAAAAACATTTAAATTATGTTAATTCTACTGTGCTTTGAGTTCTGTACTCCAAGGACAGCAACTATGCCCATTTTTAAATTTTCTGACCATGTGGAATTTCATTAGCAAATGTGATGTCTAAAAGAATTATGTTTTCATGGCATCAGTTTTCACAATCCTTCTTTTAAGACAGCTTGTTCTCCTCCACAACACACTGATGGTGGGCACCTCAAAATAGAATAATAGAATCATTTTGATTGGAAAAACCCCTTAAAATCAGAGTTCAGCCATTAACCTGATACTGCCAAGTCCACCACTGAATGATGCACCTAAGCACCACATAGAAACCTAGAGGCCAGGCACCTCCAAAATGTGGGGAGCATATGGTCACTGCCTGCTTGCCTGAATTAGTGGCTGAACTGGAGCCTCCCTCTCTCATGGCCCAGCTGAGGCAGTGTCCAGCAGCAGCTTGGCTGCACAGAGGGGATCTTTCAAATCCCGCACCTCTGAGCTGCTGGGCCAGAGAAAGGGAGCTGCTGTGGACACTTCCAAGGACATGAGAGGCAAATATCTCTATCTCTGGTCTGGAATAATTATATAATCTCACAGATATTTTACTTTGTATAAATAACTAAAATAACTGCTGGATCTGGACCTTTATTTCAGATCTCCTAGACTGTCTTCACCTTCAGGCTCTTTGGGAGCATAGTGAAATATTTCTGGTTACTATTACTTTTCAAGAAATTATCTTCTTCCAATTCAAGACTGTTGAAGGGGTGCATGTTTGTTTATTTTGGGGAGAATTTCATTTTTTCAGTTTCTTATGTTTTATGGAACAGTCATTTCCTGCTTGGGTCTTGTCAAATCTTACTGAGCTTGCTTCCAGAAGGATTAATCAAAGCCTGGACTGAAAATTTAGCCTTTTGTCAGAAATAAATCACTATTTTGATATTTGAAAAAGAGAAAAAATATTGCTGAGGAGATCTGTTCCCTTTTTTAATATCTCTTTATGTCTGGGCAAATATATTTTTTTATTACATAAATCATATGTAATGTTCTTCCTTGCATGCAAGCAATGAGAAAATATCCTCAGGCAAGTTGTTTTTTCCAAAATAATCAGCTCAGGCATTCCCCATCTGGAAAAATATTGTTATGGTACTGTGGCTTAAAACCAAGTGAGTGATGGAATATGACTGATGTGAGCCAATGTGCCAGAAAATGTTTTTATTTCAAACATTATACCTGGTCTTGAATCCAGTCCCAGCTTTAGTATTTTTGTCACTCAAGGGCAGACAACAAACACCTGCACTGTCCACTCTCCTTTACTGCCTACACCATTAATTTTCCAAATTAATGAATCACATCTCTATTTATTCTTTTATTGATTGATAATGCTGATTTTTAATTGAGACTGTAAAATTAAAGTTACAGATTTGATTGTCTGCTCAGAGTTCAGAACACTTCCTTGATCAGAGCTGAGTCTTACAAATTGTATAAGCAAATGCAAAACAACAAAGAAAAAATCAAATTCACAGTTCTGCAAAATGAGATAACTCATGTGCTTACTTCTTATTTGGGCTGTAACACAGGCAAGAGCAAAATGTATCTGGAAGAATAAAACAAAACAAAGTCGAGGTGAAAATAAAACCTTTCCATTTTTATTTCTGAAGTGGGAAATCATTCCAAAGAGAGCAGCAGATTAAATACAGCCACAGGACAACCCATGACTAATTTGCTTGAATCAAATTAGAATTGATTTCCAGACTCCATCCACAGAAATATGTGGATATAATTTGGTGGAAATTTTATGGAAATATGTATTCTGCAAGAAGCAAATAGCATGGAGCATTAGCATCCATTGGCCCTTGTTCTGGTATCAAGAGTTGTTTCAAAGTTGTTATGTTCTTCAGCTAACATTTTTCAAGGGAAAATAAAGTCATCTGCTCTGGTACACCATTTTTGTCATGTGCAGTCAGGGCCTGTATCAAGCCTTGAAGGAGAGAAGGCTCAGTTGAACAGTTTTCTAAAATGATGGGTCTAATCTGATTTTTTTTTTTTTCATGCTTTGTTCTGAGTTTGAATCTCCTCAGATAAGCACAAAGAATTTCTCCTTTTTAGTGAAATTATTTCATTCCTCTTTTCCATGACTCATTCTGGTTTAATTATTTTTCTGTGCTCTGTGACTCAGACCATCCAGCCTCCCAGTGCTATTTTTTTTTCCTTTGTCCCTATGTATCCCTTCTTCTGTGTGACATTTTTGCACACGTTTTTCATGTTGTATTAACTACTTTCCACAGCATGAACAAGACTCAGCCCTTGGCTGCTAACGTGGACCTGTCGATGGTGAAAGAGGTATTCCTTCTGGCTTCATATCATTTGTGAAGCACATTCAAAAGTACTGAATAAAGAATCACCCTATAGCATTTTAAACAGAGCTACAGCACTGTATTCAAAAGTAGCATGCCTGAAGCATCATAGAATCACAGAATCATAGAATCATAGAATAGAATCATAGAGTGGTTTAGGTTGAAAGGGACCTTAAAGATCAGGTCTTTAAGGGTTCTGTGTGGGTGGGGACATCTTCCACTAGACCACGCTGTTCAAAGCCCCATCTAGCCTGGCCTTGAACACTCCCACAGATGAGGCATCCATAGCGTCTCTAGGCAGCCAGTGTCTCATCACCCCCACAGTTAATTTCTTCCTAAACCTAATCTAAACCTACCCTCTTTAAGCTTAAGGCCACCTCCCATTGTCTTATCACTACATGTCCTTGCAAAAAGTTCCTTTCCAGGCTTCCTGAATGTCCCTTTCAGGTACTGGAAGGCTGCTCTAAGGTCTCCCTGAAGCCTTCCCTTCTGCAGCCTGAACAGCTCCTATTCCCTCTGCCTGTCCATATTGGAGAGGTGTTTCAATCCTTTGAACATCCTTACAGCCCTTCTCTGGACTTATTCCAACAGGTCCACATCTTGCTTACATTATAGGCCCCAGAGCTGGATGCTGTGCTCCAGGCGAGGTCTCACAAGAGCAGAGAAGATGGGCAGAATCACCTCCTTTGCTCACACTTCCTTTGATGCCTCCCAGTTGGCTTTCTGGGCTGTGACTGTGCGTTGCTAAGATATGTTGAGCTTCTTGTCAATTCAACACCCCCAAGTCCTTCTTGGCAGGATTACATCCATTCTCCACCCTGCCTTTATTTGTGCTTGGGACTGCCCTAACCCAGGTGCAGGACCTTGGACTTGGCCCTGTTGAGCATCCCGAGGTTCACACAGACCCACCTCTCACGGTCCCTCTGGTTGCTGTCCCTTCCCTCCAGCGTGGCAACCACACCACACAGCTTGCTGTGGTAGTCAGTCCTGTTGAGGAGGCACTCAGTCCCACTGTCCGTGTCACCAACAAAGATGCTAAACAGCACCAGTCTCAATACCCCTGAGGACCCTAAAGGACATCTTCTTGTAACAAATACATTATGTGTACTTATCTATCTACAGATATTTAAACTGCTAAGTTTAAATTCACAAGACACTCTAATAGTTTAATTTATAAAAATTGATACTCTTTTTAAAAATTGTACTTTTTAAATACTGTCAGTTGAGCCAACACAATTTTCTGATACAGAATGCATGAGAGGTAGTACTATACAGGCTACAAAAGAGATCACTTCCAGCTAAACTCAAGTGTGAGTTATCCCTACAGTACGTGAAGTGGGAGCATGGGGCCATGCCTCGCATGGTGGAGCAGGTAGGCCTTGGAGAGCCTACTCCGGAGCAGAGGGAAAGTGTAAGGAGGGAGGAGCATCAGAGAAAAACAGCCATGTCATGATAGACCACCAAGCAGTGCTGCTCCTCACCTCACGGAAAGGGCTGTGTGACCTGCAGTGACAGAGAGGGGAAAGGAGAGGGGTCTGGAGTGAAAGGGTGGAATTGAGCTTGGGAAAGGTAGAGCAATATTGGTTTAATATCTGTCTTTTTTTCTCTCCCACTGCTCAAATTAGTAATTAAATACTTCCATTAACTGGCAAATAACTTTCCCCAAACCAGGTCTTTAACCTGTTATGTTAATTGGTCTTTGTCTTGCTTCTGGGCTTTTTTAGTGTTTCCCCTCCTTACCATCCCCTCCCCAGTAAGTGGGGCAGAGTGACTGTGTAGGGGTTTGGTTTCTATCCAGGGCCAATCCAGCACAGTAGTGTATTCAGGTCATGCAAAATTAAAGCATGTTATTTAGTGTTAGCAGTATTAATTAATGATCAGAGCAAAGAGACAAAAAAACAAGTGCTAATGTTGGAATTGTTCACTCCTGCTCAGTATTAGATCCTAAGGAATAACTAAAAACAACCAAAAAAAAATTATTTTATGGTATATTCTGATCATTTACAACTGTCTCTATTGCAAAGAAAGTTGAACCATATCAACAGCTTGACTCTTCCAAATTGTGACCATGTTTTGGAATACAAATACATTTAAAGGGTGGAAGTTCCAAAACGAAATTCAATTCAGGATTTCTACAGGCAAGTTAGTCCTAAACAAAGACAGCATCAGCCATATTTCTGATATGACAATACCCTTTTGTAAGTGTCCTACAAGGCCTGTTTTCTATCTGAGCAGGACTATATGGCAAAATTGTCCCTCTTGAAATGCAGCAACAGGGATGTGAATCTTATGATTCACAATGCAGGGCTTGGGCAGAGTGAAAACACACTACATAATGCTGAATATAGTGCTTCAGGGAATGTGGTTGATAAGGGAGAAAAAGACACAAACTATAACTAAATCAGCAACAAATGAAAGAAAATTGCCTACGAATATTTTCTTAAACTAATTTGAATTTAAATATTTTATTTTGTTTCAGTGAAAAGATTCCTTTTGCTTCAGATTTGACATGCAACACCACCATAACCCAGCATAGACTTGCTTATTAAATACTAAACTAATTTAAATAAGTATTGAATTTAATAAATTTTTAATTCATTATTGAATATTAGAAAGTGCCAAAATAAAGATTTTCCAGATAGACAAAGATTTTGTTTTCCCATAATTGTTTACTGTCAATAAAGTATCACTAGAAAACATCTGACCATATCTCGTAATTTGGTGAGCTAATGAAAGTAGTATAGTATTCTGAGAATTCACAGACTAAGGTAACCTGTCTCTTTCTGATTCAAGGTAAACCATTACTATCTCCAGCTGTGTACCTCTGCCTCTCTCCTGAGAATCGTGCCTCCTTTCCCACCCTAATCCCAGTCTACCTGTGTTACTACTATTTTACCAGTTCTACACAAAATTATTTAGGTAAAAGATGGAGAAAGCAGTCATCTGAACTGGGAGAGGGAAATATCCACTTGGAAGGACAAAATAGAAAAGACTACAATGGATGGAGTAGTTAATCAGATTAGATATGTTAATCCATCTGACTCATCAATCCATCTGACTCATCAAGTGCTGTGTTTTTTTTCAAGACTTAAAGTATTGAATCAGGTAGATATATTTAGATGTTATGGTCCAGATTCCAGACTGCTAATTAGAGGCATTCAAAAACACACCTCCAGAGCTGTACATTCAATTAGTTTCAAGATTGCTATTCCAAAATAAATTATATTTAGTTCCTTGTTGTGTTTGCTATTGTAAGTGTCTCACCTTAGTAAGAAAGTTTTCAGTAGGGAGAAAAAGAAAAGGTCCCCCAAATCCCACAGGAAAGGAATTTCAAGCAAAGCAATATTGCTGTGTGAGAGAAAAATGTTTTGAGGTTAGGCTCAGTGAATTGATGTAGTATCAGAGTGACAGGTGTTTAGGAAACACTTAAAGACAGCAGAAGTAAATGACAGCTGCGAATGTAGCAGAGAGAAGACTCTGAGCCTGTTAACATTTTCCAAAATTAAAGGTGTAATCTATCTCCAAAGCACACCACAAAATGCCAAGGGGGAGGGTTACCACAGCCTAATATTGCTGCAATATGTCTGATTATACAGCATCTCTCTTGAGGTGAGACCCATGACTTTGAGCCCACTCAGTGTTTGGTAACACCAGTAACTCCAGTGTTGAGAGGAGAACTGAGCAAGCCTTTTATCATCATGGTCCTGTAAAGGGAAATTTATTACCCTGCACAGGTTGTGTGCCAGGGCAAAGGATGAGACAGGACATGACCATGGACTGAGACCGTTCCAAGGACTCCAGGGAAGCTGAAGGCACACTGAAGGCAGGAAGGCACATGTCCCACAGCAGGGACATGAAAGTGGGATCCAAGAAAGGTAGCAAAAAGGAAAGCTCCTTTTGGGAAATCTATATTTACGGGCAAATATATGCCCCCATGACCATGACTCATGGTCAACATGCATTTGCCCATAGCCATGGTAGGACAGAAAGGTAGGACATTATTCATCTATTGCAAGTGCTCTCCAACTATTATAAAAACTCTTTAGTTGGTTTCCTAGTTGAATCCTTGGAAGCCCTGTCTTGCACAGGAACTGAGTAACAAGCAAAAATAAGCTTCTTTAATTTTTCACCTAATTCAAATATTTTGTTTAAAATGCAACTCTCTGGTGCAGGGGAATGAAGGCTGTCAGGTGGCTTTCAAATGTGGTTACTAGAAACACAAATGCAAATGAAATTTTTTTTAAAAAAAAATCTACCTTCCACCAATAATGAAGCCATCAAAAAGTGTAACACTGCACACAGAAATAGGCCCCATTATGCAAATGTATTGCAGAGGATCTTAATAGATGGGAGCCCCTCTGTCTCCGTCTCTGTAATTATAATGTACTGTATATAATTAAAATTAATGTAATTAAAACAGTCTCAGCACAAAGTTCAATTATGTCACTCAAATGTTGCCTCTAGACACATCAGAACTGGCACATCAGTATTATTGAGAAGAAAACCCCTATATTCCTTTAGGTTAATAAACAGCTGAGACCAAAAGAGGGTTAAAGGGCAAATAAAGCAACATCGAAACTCTTCTTTCCTTAAAATAGAAAAAAAAGGTGCTTTATCTCTTGAGACACTTGCAACATCCCAAATATCTCTGTTTTAATGAATATATAAAATAACTAGCAGATTAAACATCTGATAACGCAAAACCAACAGTTTAATTCTCTGATTTCATTCTGGATCCACAATAAAGGTGTTAAAATATCATTCCAACAATTAGCCCTGTGAATAAGGGAAGCTAGCAAAACCTATACCTCTATGATCCTCTGATGGATGAACCTCAGCATCATCAGCTTTACACCACTGCCATTCTCAGATCCCCCCCACATGCCACGTCTGTCTCGCCCCCTGGCTGGGCAAAAAGCCCACATAGCCCAGGACTGCAGGGGCCCTGCAGCCACCTCCTCCCTCCCCAACATCACCCAGCAATAAACCACAGGTGATGAGGACTCATACAGAGACAATGACCATTTTCAATGGCAATGGTAAATGATGATCCTGCTTCCAATAAAAATCTTGCTGATATCTTCTCATAATTCTTGAAGTAGTTACTTTATATCAGCACTGATAATGTCTTCTTTGACATTGTCTAAAACGTTTCTGAGATCAGAATGTGATTCTGTAAGAATACCCAAGGTTTTCCTGAAAAAATGCTGATCTTGAATGTCCCAATACAAGTCCTGAACCTGAAACTGCCCTTTAAAGAAGATGAAAGTTAGGTATTAAACTCTCAGAAATCATGAAAGACTGTATCCTATAGCTCCTTGAACAGTCAGTTTACACAGATCCTATACTTATGTTACAGTGATAACCTTTAACACTTCTACTGTCCCTTATATATTCAAACTCTTTTGCAGCTTTTTTCTTGGCAAGTATGAGGCAATAGTTTTGCTTGCTGTCCACCTTTGAGGCTTCTGTGTAACAACCTCTATCTGCAAGACAACTGGAAATGGATTAATAGGATAAGGCTGAACCTTATCAACAATAAAACAATATTTCAATTCAGCGGTGTTGCCCTCTTGTCATGATAAGATGAAGTCATTCCTGCGTGTGAAGTGGAACAATTTCACAGGAGAACTCATTGTTTCACAGCTATTTTGCCTCATGTTTTCTATCTGAAAATTATCTTAAATTACTAATATAGCCTAGGAATAATAAAGGCTCTGACTGTCAAAGAGCAGTAGAAATTCAACATTTGGATAGTCTAGTCTTTTCTTTCTTATAAATATATATGCATCTCCACAGTTTTGGGGGTGTTTTTTGTTTGTTTGTTTGTTTTTTGTTGTTGTTGCTGTTGAAGGGTGCTTTCTTTTCCTTAAGGAAGCAGGGAGGAGGGGGAAAAAGAAAAGTAGGCCACCCTACTGGAGTTGGCTACAGTATATTTATATAGCTTAGTTGATTTTGAATTACTAAACCTAAAGAATTTCACCACACAAATTTAAGAAATGGAGTCAGGCAATCTCAGATACATTAACAGTTATTTTGCAGAGCAGGATAAGTGAGATACCAGATGGCACAGACTTATTTCTACAGAGTTGTGGGGTGGGAGCTGACGAGCTACCAACCAGTGTAACCTCAGCCTAGGAATGGGCAGCCAAACCAGCTGAAAGATTCATGAAGAGGACAATGATGAGGAGGAGTGCAGATGGGTTTGTCAGAGATAAAACATGTCAAATCAATTTTCCCGGTAACCTTGGAAGACTTCCCAGGAACATTTTTAAGTAGCCAGTCTCCTCTCCCAAGATTAGTAATATTTTTGGCACTTTCTCACATGACATTCCTACAAACAGGCTAGGGAAGCCTGGGCCGGACAAAAATATTACAGAAGAAATATTATAGATTGCAAAACTGTCTGGAAAATGGTTAGCCAGAGATTGAATGTCATCAGTTCATGATAAAATTAAAAGATATTTTGTAGTTTTGCAGGGTTTTTTCTTTGGTCTTACTTAATATATCTGTGTTAATTATTATATATATTAAAGATCTGAAGGGTAGAAGAGATATTATTCTCACTAAATCAGTACATGATGTCACCCTGGAACACACCACTACTCTGATAGAAAGCAGTGTTAAAATTCAATAGCATCCTGATACATAGGGAAACAGGCTGAAAAAAAGTAATACAGTTGAGCAGGAAGGATACACATATAGGGACAAGAATAATAAATTGCATGACCCAGGATCAGGAATGATTGCCTAGATAGCAGTTGTATGGAAAAGATATGCAGTTTATAATGGATTACAAGGAAAACATGAGTTGACATTGTCACTCATTGCAAAAAGACAAACATATACACTAGAACAAGCCCACAAAAGTACAGCCTGGCAAACACTGGATTTATTTGTTGTAAAGCACATTAATGCATTTGTGAACTGTACTTCTAACCTCTATGAATTCCCAAGAAAAAAGATTTAATTTTTAGCCTTTTGAATAACAATACATAAAATAAAAGTAGTACATACATGCAAAACATGGGTTATTTTCTAGCTCATGCAGAATTAATGTATTTATTCACAAAATACCATTTAAAAATACTACAGGTGATGTGTTGAAAATTGTAAAACATTCTCCTGTTGATTTCCGTTGATGATTAAATTTACATAGGTGTGTATTTCAAGAATTCATTTTCTTGATATGTTTTATACAGAATTCATTAAGAGAACAGGAAATAAAATGAAAACAATAACTGTAATTGTCCCCTCCCAGCCTTGTTAGAAGTAATTTCTCAAAGTGTTACTGCACTTTAATTAGAAATTTGTAAATTGTAGATTAGTTCATAAGACTAATTAGAATTCCTGTTATTTTTTCCTGATAATGAGAAACATGGAAAATGCATGTCATGAATTTTGTGCATCACTCTGCAACAGAGATTCCTTCACAAGCATATGAAATTCTTATTTCTGTTTTTGTATTCTTTGTCTTAGGGAAAAAAAAAAAAAAAAAAAAAAAAAAAAAAAAAAAAAAAAAAAAAGAGAAATATCTCCTGCTTGGGAATAACACAGTGTCTTTACTGGAAAATATGTCCATTAAAGGCAGAATACTTTAAGTTCTTGACTGTAGTTACTAAGCTCAATAGTTCAAATGCTAAATCCAAACTCCACTACAGCACAGGTGGTTTATGTACATTCTGATTCTCAGTACAGCAAAACACTGCCAGTAATAATGGGTGAAAATTTTTGATAGTAAATAAAATATATTTCTTTTACAACCTTGATCCTTCATCATCATAATCTACACATATGAATTCTGTGAACTGCATAGAACAGAAGGCAAGGGTGTGAAGCTTGAGGAACATCAGCCAATTATCATTACTCTTCATGTGTATTTATTTTTATTTTCCACTGAGTGGACAGAGAGGTGAATTGAGAACTGTCTGGATGGCAGGGCCCAGAGGGTTGAAATCAGTGGCACAGGATCTTGTTAGAGGCCTGTCACTAATGAGGTCCCCCAAGGTACAGTACTGGGAACAGTATGGTTTATCTCATCCAACAAGCTACTTCCATGAAGGGGCAGATGCCTCTTCAGCAAGTTCACTGATGACACAAAGCTGGGAGGAGCAGCCAAAACCCCAGAGTGCTGTGCAGCCCTTCAGAAGGGCCTTGACAGGCTGGAGAGATGGGCAGAGAAGAACCATCTGAAATTCAACAAGGGCAAGTGCAAGGTCCTGCAGCTGGGGAGGAATAATCCCCGGCACCAGCACAGGCTGGGGGCTGACCTGCTGGGGAGCAGCTCTGAGGAGAAGGACCTGGGTTCCTGGTGGACAACAAGCTGTCCATGGACCTTGTGGCAGAGAAGACCGATGGTATTCTGGAATTCATTAGGAAGAGCATTGTCAACAGGTTGAAGGAGGTGATCCTGTCCTCCTACTCAGCCATGGTCAGGCCACATTTGGAGCAGGTCCAGCAGAAAGGCAACAATGATTAAGGTACTGGAGAATCTCTATTACAAGGAAAGACTGGGCCTGTTCAGACTCAAAAAGAAACAAGTGTGAGGGCATCTCAACAATATCCATAAGTATTTGAATGTTGTGTCAAGAAGATGGAGCCAGGTTCTTCTCAGTGGTGTCAAGCAATAGGACAAGAGGCAATGAACAGAAACTGATGCACAAGAAATTCCACCTGAGTATAAGGAAGAACTTTCTTTACTGTGTGAGTGACCACACACTGGAACAAGTTGCCCAGACAGGGTGTGGAGTCTCCCTCACTGGAGATACTCAAGAACCACCTGGGTACAATCCTGTGCCATGTGTTCTGGGATGACCCTGCCTGAGCAGGGAAGTTGGAGCAGATGACCTACTGTGGTCCTTTCCAAAGTGACCCATTCCGTGATTTTATTTATGGGGTAGACACAACATTTAGGAGCAATAAATCACTGTAAGTTGTTATTTTTGAAGATTTATGAACAGAAGGAACAGTAGTGGAAAAACATCTCCCAGAATATGAATAAATCTGCTGGCAGAATGCAAGTCACTAAAGCAATACTCAGAAATTCTGCTTGTCTATGAAGTGCACCTGTTACAACAGAGCAACAATGGCTCAAAAATATGTAATAGTTCACCATGTGACTTTTCTTTAGATCAAATTATGCCTATGCTTGTTGAGGATGAAAGATGCAGAAATAAACACAAAGAAAATCCCCTCTTTTCCCAGAGATGCCATAAAAAGAAAAATCAACATTAGCCAGCTTTTTTTTATTGAATAGAAGGAAAGATGATGTCTGTTTCCATAGTATACTGACCTTACGATCCCAGACCAATGCAGAATAAGCCACAAGCATTGGAGTAAAACTCACGCATCAAAGTAGTCATTGATGTAAAATGACACCTCTTAGGGTTGAGCAAAGATACTCCAGGTGTGTTTACACCTTCGCATGAGGAAGAGGGTCCAGAACAGAAAAGCAACTCTGAGCCCTCATGGCAAAACCTTTTATCTCACCACCTATGCTGGAACCTCCTGAAGCCACAACAGTGTGATTCAAACCTCATGCCCAAGGGATGATGAAAACAACTGCTGTAAGAAGCCATGTGGGAAAGAGACCTCTAACAGAACTTGGCAAACAGCCTGACCCTGGCATCTCAAGCTACCCAGCTCACAAATCAGACTCACAAGGGCACACTGGTAACAGCACACATGGCAGACATATGTGTTGATACCAAGGGAGAGTAAAGTGCAGAGCAGCTTCCTCCAACAAGGGGAAAGGGAGACATCTTACTTAGGAATTAGGTCCTCCTTTTGTTCTAGCAGGAAAGAATAAGCTGCTTATTTCTGACAGTAGGCATAGACCAGAGAGGCTTCATTTGCTGAGTGCATTCTCAGCCTCTGGGCATGTATTATCAGGAAGAGAAAGCAACAGAGAAGCATCCTCCTCTTCTTCTTATATAGGCAACAGTGATACACGGCTACAGAGGTATCTTTATGCAGGTTCAGCTCCTGAAGTGGCATGCCTGTATGATTTGCATCTTCTGATACTTCTAAGGAGAATCACGACTACTTTATATACCATATATGCCAAGTGTGAGTCACTCATCTCCACATCTCTCCAACATGCCAGATGCATTTCTTAGCAGATCAGAAAAAGAGTAGAGCAACTTAGCTGTGGACATCAGGCAGAAAGCCATCTCATATTCCCCTATGCTCCCTCTAAGTATCTGTTGCAGTTTTAAAAGTCCTTGATTCAGTTTCCCCAAGTAGAAAAAGGTGATCATGAAATAGTCATGAGCAATTTGCTCAAAAGAATCTGAAAGGCTTGGGGATCACACCCAAGGTAGCGTAGAGATTCCAAGCAAAACAAAATAGATCCAGTCCAATTACTAGTTATCAAATACATAACTCTTTCCTAAACTAAATAGGATCCACCTTAAAACCAATCTGACTTTCAGTCCTACAAGGAGTACTGGAAGGTTGCTCTAGAATATCACTTTGTATGGTTTCATGAATCCACATCTGTAAGTCAATATGCAACAGCATATACACAAAAGCCCTAAGGAAATATCTAAAGGGCTTCCCTTTTTGGAGCTGCCTTTCCAAGGACATTATTTCACAGAGCCAGAAAATGCGTATGTTAGTTAGCAAAGGCTACCTTTCAACACTGCTTTCCAATTCACTAACTTCCTTCCCTACTGTCTAGATAATTACCTTCTAGTTGTATCCCTGGAGTGATGCCTAAGGCATAAATGAGGATAGAGACAACTAAAAAAAATCACTGAGGTTAATTCCCCTTGGTGTCCTGAGAACAGAGACCACATACAAGCTTAATTCAAATGGCTAGAGGAGACGAAAGAGAATATAAAGGTTGAAGTACTATTCTTTCTACTGACTGAATGGTAGAGGAATGATTTATCAATATAGGTTTTATGCAAAAAATTTTTGAGAAAGAAAAACACAAAATCACTCCATAAGCAAACTTAATATTTTTTGTTTCTTAGCACCTGAATATTTTTAAATATTTTAGCAATATAACCTCTTATCATATAATATTATGTCCTCAATAAAGTATAATATGTAACAATTTCCCCACAAATTACATTATTTCAGAGACAAAAGGGACAAGAAAATTCATGTCAGGTTATTATTTTGTTGTTGTTATAGGAATAATTTGCTATGATACATTCTGCCTTGAGTCACCAGCACACTGGTGGACTCAATTCATTCCCTAGCCTTACACTTGCCAAGAAATGCATGCTCAGATCTATTTATCCCAGTAAAAGGACTTTCCTGACAAAATTATGGTTGCTTCCTGTCCAAATGAAGCCCCACACAAAGATTATACTCTACTACATTAGGGATGGAGTAGGAAGATCTTGTATGAAATTTTCATCCTGCAGAAATAATTGATACTTTTGCTACTGACTTCACTGCAACGCGATTTTACTAGAAGTATCTTCATGCTATTTCTCCTGTATGCCTAAACGTCCAATTAAGATATTCAGAAAAAGAATAGTATCTTGTGATAAACCAGGTATTTTGCAAAGGACTTTGACATAAGGGGACCTGAAGATCACTTAGTTTTTCTGAAGAGGTAGACTGTGCTACACTAGATTTTTATCAGAGACGATTATTAATAATTGGATGTAACTTCAACAATTTCCATTAAACTCATTTAGTCACATGGGTTAGGCTCCTTCCCACCAATCTGCCACTACGTAAGATGCCTTTTCATGGGTGTTATATAACCTCTCTGCAACAATTCCCTCAATATTTGGGTTTATATAATGTCCTCTAGATGACAGCAGAGGTCAACTCCCTATCATCTCATTAAAGGTGTGTTTAATTTAGCCTCTTTCCCCTACACAGCTAACAAAGCCCTGATAAATCAGCTATATAGCAAGAATAAACACGCTGCTTCACTTAATTAAAAACTAAATTCCTCTTCAGGGATCATTACAGTAGTGAGCTCCTACATGCCTTTGTTAAACAGGTGTTTCTTTGAGGACACAATCAGAGGTATACTATTGGGAACTCTGTATCAATATAAGTTCCCAGAAGCAACCAATATATGTTCAGACATTCAATTAGAGCACTACACATGTTCATCTTTTAAAAAGAGGTGGGTATAGAAAAGCTAAAGGTTCTCTGAAGAATCTGGAGAAGTGCATAACTAAATTTGTACCTATTTTTACCTATATTTACCTTTGTACCTATTACATTAATGAATCATGTAATTTCAGTATTTGGAAGAAAAAGCAAAAAATATTGCTTTGCATACTGGCCAATAAAACCTTGTAATTGAAGAAGACTCAGAGGAGATGGACACAGGGCTGTGCCTGTGAATGTCAGGGTGTAACACTGTGACTGCCCACAGATGTTGCAAAGAATCTGACTTTATCACAACACAAAGGAGACTGGAAGGCAGCCTTTGTTTTAGAGAAATCGCTACCAAGAGCTGAGTTGGTCAACTGGTGTAAGGATTTCTCCCTGAGCTATTAAAAGAGTGCAAATATCTCCCTTTCTTAGCCAGAGCAGCGTGGAGGCTGCAGAGCGAATAAGTGGTTTGGCCCAACACAGAGACTAAATCTAGAGAAACAGCAAAAGTATTCTGAGGAGAGCAGTGGGCTTCAGCTGGCTTCCAGCCATGTATTCCTTCCTGGTAACAGGGGATGCCTAGAATAGTTGTTATATTTTGCTAGGTGTAACTTAGATTTGTATCGTGTTTTCAGTATATTTTGTATCACTTTGCTAATTCAGAAATCTCATGTAATTTCACCTATTTTCAAATAAATTTGATATTGTACATTACACTGTGCACATATGTAATATCTAAAAGAACCTGGTTGGAGAGTAGTAGACTGTGACAACAGTGCATACCTTCTTAAGGAAATGTTCTCAGTCCTCTAAAGCCTCAAACAGAAATAGTCAAACTAATCAGAAATGCAGAAGCAATAACATTGTCTAAGAAAACATTGGTGAAAAAGTCATGAAAATACTTTCTTCTCAGTTTTCCCATACAATCAAGAGTATGCAGAGTAACTCAGACAAAACAAATTAGCGCTAGCTAATATGCTGAATGTTCATATGCAATTTCATAGGAACAAACTCCTGGTCTGTTTGCAAGCCCCATCTACTTTTGGCACACATGCCATGTGAATTCAGTACTCTAATCTGCCCACATTCCCAGAAAACCAACACCCAACTAAAGACTTCCAAATAAAAATCATAGCATACTGCTGAATGCAGGTGTATCTGTTCTTTCTTCCTACTCATTGGCATTAAAACTTCACACAACACTAGAAAAGAGAGTGTCAAGAAGTCAGTCATCCTTGATCTTTCACTGACCTTCATATCTGCACTTTTCAGGACAGAAGAAAACAACTCTGATTCTCTTCCATTTCAGTGAGTTGACAGCCACAGCAGTCAGCCAAATCACACTGATGGTAAGTAATAGGGTAGGTCTACACTAAATGTAGTTTCCTCTTAAAAAAGAGGGTCAACATTTTCTCTAGAGAGTTCCAGGAGCATTACAGTCTGGTTTTTCTGTCTATTAGAATCACAGATTAGAATAGCTCTGTCTGAGGTCTTGCACTCTGGGTCTAAAAGCAGACACTCAAATGGGAGCAGAAACTTTGTATGGGGCATTTAGGATTCACCTTTGCCTAGTAATATATTCCCATGATCCAGAAATGCAAAAGTGATCTTCTCTGTGACATAATTGTTAACATGGGGACTCTTATTTATTTTCTCAGCTACAATGCATGTAAAGCAAATAGACCATAGCAATACCATTACACACACTCCTGCACTCACTTTAGAGACAATCAATATCCATTATCAAATTCTCAGCAGGAGAGAAAAGCTGTGAAATTGCCCATAAAATAAATTTACAAAGTCATCCCAATATCTTCTACATTCTGTTTGAAAAATGATACATAAATAATTGTTTCAAAGGTACTTTCACTTCATTATCATACCAGAGCCTATTCATGGCAGTAGTGATGATGACTACACCAGCCCATGTTTCATAGAAATGAGGAAAATAAGTTGGATTCTTGTTTCAGTGAAGGGTCTTGTTTTGTAAATAGTTCTGTCCTTTGGATCAGGATCATTCTCTTTTACTTGCTTCTCAAACTCTGACACAGACCATAACAGTATCTTTTATTCAAATGAAGGTCATGTTTGTTGCATCATACAAATACTGAAACTCTTCATCTACTTTAAAAGACCAGGAAAAGAGTTTCAACCCTGTAGGAACACTTTTGGTAACTTTACATTTTCTTTTAGGATGGTAGCCCACAGGTTCTTTTAGCATTCACACAGATCTTGTCTTTGTCTATTATGGAAGACCCACAAAGTAGAATGATGGTTTTCTTATGACCCTCTAAACATCCCAGATGCCTATGTGAGTTTCTCCTCTCTTTCTCCTTGAGAAAAAGAGGCACAAAAAATTACCTTTCTATTTTGCGATACAAGTGGTGATAACTAGGCTTCCAAGGGACTGGTGGATCAACATGCAGATGATGTTACCTCTGTGCTGAATCAACTTTGGAGACTAGGGAGAGAAGGAAAGGGAAATTTACATTTTTGATACATATATAGTTTAAATGTCACAAGTGCCTAGAGATACTTGGCATAGTTTCATGGCCCATTTGGCATTTGCTGTTACTCACATCCAGGTGATAGGACAGAGCTCAGCATTAGTCCTTGGTCAGACCTTATCCAATGGTAAAAAAAATCAGTAGATCTGATTCCTGGCAGATGAAGTGCATTCCAGTCTAAGAGCCAGCACAATATATTTCGGACAAAAAAAGTAACACTGCTGTAAGCAGTTTATTATTTTCTGCTTCTCAAAGTGGAGGATTTGGCTCTCCATATATTTTGCCAGTGGTCACCAGTCATTTTAGTGGAAACACGCCACAATGAGCATATTTCAAGATTTCAATATATTGTAGCTTTTCCTATCCATTACTTTCTAAGATGATTATGTGTATCACACCTAGGCATCACTATGTAGTGACTGTCCACAGAAAATACAAAGACACCTGTTATATTTCAATGGGCTACCAACTTAAAAGTGTTGTGTTTTCACTTTTGAACATTTTATATATTTATTCTGTTTGGTTCTTTAAATGTCTTATCCTTAATCCATTATCTCTAATTTACACAACTAATTGCTTTAGACAAATTACATTATTCCGTTTCATATTTCCCTATATGCTAAATACTGATAAGCAACCTCCATTTATCAATGATATTCAGCTTTACATTAATTATATTTCAAGGCACGAAAAATCATTGTGCAGTAGCACTCTTTAGCAATACACACATGAACTACATACTGAATATCAACCAAATACAAAGAATTTAACCGAAACCAAGTGAAATATTGAATCCTGAGCAGAGATGAAAATAATACATTCAAATTAATTCAGGCAATTTTGAATGCCATCATTTTTGTTACATCTTATGCTCTCAACAATCACTCACAACTGCAGCAACTGGGATTAAAGATTAGAATGTATGGAGCCTACCTGTATCTTTCTGAATAGTCACAATTATCTTATGATTTGTAATGCTGTGCTTATGCTCTTGAGTGCTAACACCAGGCACTGGTTTAGTAAAAAAATCACAAATTTACTAATGCCTGTTAGAGCATTATTTCACCTGTTAGTGTATGCTGAGTTAAACTGACTACGCATGCAGCATAAAATTAGGGATAAAATATGCTCTAATATAACTATAATTAGAATAGAAATTAAAGGAAATTAGCTAGTATGACACAAAAAAACTCAAAAAACAATATTACCCCAGATATATTTGGAGCCTAAATTTTGAGGCTTAACAAGCTATTTGAAAGCCAGTCAAACAGTCTGAGCTAGATGCTAATAGATAACCACCTGTGTCCTCTCAGTGCTCTAGAAAACCTCATTAGCAATGCAAGGCCATGGATCTTGGCTCCTTTTCCACTTAAGTAAATTTAGCACTATGAGGAACCACGATCGAGTGGGTATTTCATGCTAATGAACTCTCTGCACCACATGGTACTCTCTCCCTATTTGAAAAAATGACCATTTGTAAGGAGAGCCAATATTTTACATAAAATATTAGTCAGTCTGGTTAGAGCAATTCCCTGTGCTGGTCCAAGAATAAAGAATCAGCTAAGAGTGTTTTCTAAATCAGATATGTCTCTTAAATAGAACTCTATGTGGATGTAGTCCTTTGTTTAAGGACAATAGAAACTGGATCAAAAGTTTTTTATTGTAACTGTATCAGGCTTAGCAAGGTTGCTGCAAAACAAGATTAAAAGCATATTTGGGAAATGATTTCACAGACCTCTAGTGGACTGAAATTGAGCTACTCAGACTTACGTGTTGCTTAACACAGCAACAAATCCCCACAGTTTATCTCTAGTGCCTTCTCGCAAAAACTGAATATTGCTGACAAGTTTTATTCTTCAGCAGCTCCAGTGGTGTTTTCTGCTTTTCATGTATAAAGATTTCTGCTATAAATACCAGCCAGTGCATATCCCAGAATTACAGAATCTCACTATAAGGCATCTTTTGAAAGATAGTATTTTCATGTATTTGCAGAGCAGAAAATCAGTTTTCTGAAGAGTTCACAAAGGTAACTACTGGAGCTGCATAGATTCTATTCAAACAGGACTGTTTTCTACTGTTTCATCTTCCAGTTCCAACTTCTGAGTTAAATAAATGTCTAAAGTTCTCACAGCTCTGGACCAAGCTGAAGATCTCAGATTTCAGGTCTGATGGCAGCATTAGACTGGAACACATGTGATTCAGGGCACCAAATGACATCCTGAATTGTCAATCTCAGACCTGTAGCAGAATATGTTCAGGGTATTTCATGCATGCTCTTGTAGATCTGTAAAAATTTAGGCTCCTTAAAACAAAATCTAGAGAGATGAAGCTGATCTAGACCATTCAGAGGTCTAGAAATTACTCCTGCCTTTTCTCTGAAATGGTCCTGAGCTGTATTAAATAAAGTCTTTCCAGGCAAGAGAAGTCCTTATACCATCCCCTCAACAACTGTTTTAAAAAAATCTTCCAATTAATGCTGTTCGTTCAATGAGTCTCACATCAGACATCTTGAAGAGGAAACAGAATTATCAATAAAATGACAAAGGGAAAGAGTCAAAATATGGTCAAACAGTTCACATTAGCCCATCTCAGCCTTTGACTTCAACATTTCTTTAAGATTCAACAAGAATACAAAACCTCGCAAACATTGCTGTAAAACATAGAAAATGGAAAGGAAGACCATGTAAGAGAAACTTTAGCAGATAATAACTGTTATTGTGTATTCTTTGCATGAATGCATCCTCCAAAATTAAGCATCTCTGCTGTCAAGAGATAAACATTTGATGGCATTAGAAGCCTTGTGAATACATATGTACATGCATCACTTTCTCAGAGTTGCTCCTAATTTAAAACAAGTGGTCTCATACACGAGGTCATATCTCAGCAAACCAAAAGCAATCTTCAAAAAGCTAAAACCCACTTCAATTTCATTATGGCTGAGAGGAATATAAATTACAGCTTGAATGATTTCAACTAATGGTCTCATTTTGTCAGAGGTTGAGAACTGTTCACCTGAGAACATTGACATCAAAGGCAGAAGGGAAAGAGTGAAATCAAAGACACTACATTTTATACATCTTCCCATTATCTTGTAAATGGAAAAATATATTAATATACATAACAATTGGTGGATTTTCATACACTATTGGAAAAGTGAGTATCAGTGAGAGAGAGACAGAGAGAGACCAGAGAGAGACAGCGTATTACAAGCAGAACCACGTAACCTTTATCATTGTAACAAGTATGTAAAAGAAAGAAGTGAACATACACATCTCTGCAAATACAAATGCTCTTTAGGAACAGTACTGACCACAGGAGATGCCATTTCTGGATAGTTATGTTGCCAGAGTTCCATACTGGAATGAGCACAAAACTAAGAAAGCATAGCTTTTTAATAAGGGAATACACAGAAATAATTAGGGATTAGGAGAGGTAGGTGGATGTCTCATGAGGTTGTCAGTATTGCACTTCAATGGCAATTAGACACTGAGCCTCCTATTGCAACCTTTCTAGGTACTAAAATAGTGCAGTTCTGATGCAAAGTTCTTCCACTCCGCACATAGAGTTTACATTGAAGCAAATGAATTAAATTGTTGAGATAGGTCTGGAAGCATTAACCTTTTATTGCATTATTCCACACACTTTTACAGGAAGTGGATCTCTACAGAGATTTGAGAGGCTTCTGCTCACCAGTGAGTGCTGCCTCCATATTAGTGTTGTGACTGAAAATACATGATGCTTGGCTCATTTCTCTCAGTCACAGGTATTTTTGTTACTCTAAGGTAGGTTCTACTCTAAGAAGTCACCTGGAACTGAATGTATCTCTGATCATGCCTGGCTATGCTGCACTAGGCAGGTCACAAAAGGTGAGGGGCACGGAGACCAAAACCAGGAAATACTCAGAGTTATAAAGGGTTAGTAGTGCAATCAGCTTTCAGATGCATCTGACCACCATCAAGAGGCATGCAAAATTATATTCTCCGAGAATGCTTTTCCACTATTAACAGCATGAGTAAGATATAGCAAGGAAGAAAAGTGGAGAGAGGAGCACCTAAGCTTTGTGTCTCTACTGAGAAAAGATGATTCAACCTAACTGCATTAAGACCTCCACAGAGCACATCTAGATTACTTAGAGAACATTTAGGCATTATAGTAATAACCACTACAGGAAACTCTAATGCAGATGTATAAAACATTAAATAGCTTAATTTTTTTCTAATGCATGCTTTTACCCTGCTACCTTGTTTCAACCTTTACACCATATTCAGGGCAAACAGCAAAGTCTTTCAAGAAATATGTTATCCAGGAGCTGAATAACCATTTCTTTTGCTTTTCTCCTATCTTATTAACTCAATTATATCCATTTCATCTGTGAGTCTTATTGTAGCTACTCCTCACAGACATGGGTATCGTGGTACTACTGGGAATTTCCATTTACATGAAATATGTTAAAAAAAACCCAGTTTCATTCTGGGGATCAGAACAAGTTGTCCACAATATATCAACACTAGAAGAAAAAAAAAGTGGAGACCCAAATTTAGGTTTTTTTTAAACCATTTTTAATTACTGTTATTTGTCTGATTTGTGACTTTGGAATGCTTGCAATTCAAAATTGTGGAAGAAAATGAGATGGAAGTGACACCAATACTTGTAGAGAGTTTACTGATGCCAAGAGTAATGTATAGAGTTCTGAACTAAGAAAACAGGCAATGAAGGTCTAGATTTTCTACAAAAAGTGATAGAATTTAAGGAGCCTTTGTCCTGAGCACCTCATAGATGATGGAATGTTACAGGGAAGAGCACCTCGACACTATATTGTGGCTGTGGTGCTGTCCTGGTCTCAGAAGAAGAGAAAGCTGTCTGTTTACATCACCTCTTGAAAGTTTCTGTATGAGTCTCTGTATAGAGCTTATGTATCTGCCAAAACACTTAAGGTTAGCAAAGAAAACAGATGACAGAAAATATTTAGTCTATTAATTACTGAGAAGAGAAGTATTTGTGAGGTGATGAATAGAGCTGGTAACCTCCTTGAATGCACAGAAGAGTGAGAAGTGAGATACTGAATCTTTCAAGGATCTGATAACCTTTAATGAGGTTTAAAAGAGAAATCTAAGAGCTAAAAAGTAGCAGTTATCAAGAAATTATTTGTCATCTGGCTAAATAAGAAAAAAAGCCCCCCAAAGAGTAGTTTTAAAGTATTTTAGAGTGTATAATTTAAAGTGGTTTGTTTGGAGCAAAGCTGAGATAGATAAGGTTGCTGCAAATTTCCCAACAAGGACTGTGTGAAGCAAGAGAGCCCCAAGAAACCTGGAGCTCAGCTGCCTTAATCTGCTAACACAACAGGTACTCAGACAAAATCCTGCAGGGACATTACTACCTGTAATTCTCCAACAGTATGTAAACTCATGATATCCAAGGACCAATCAGGTGCTAATTTATTCCACTTACCCTCTAGCTTTTTCTTCAGGATGTCACAAACTCCATTAAAGCATAACAGGTTGTATTTAGCAAGTACACTGTTTACTCTAAAAGGTACATAACTCTAAGGCAGAGGAGCTGAAACTTGCTGTGTACTTTAATTAGTTGTCTCTTCTGTCCAAAGATGATTTTGGCTCCACATCCACATGTGCACATAACAACAGGCATTGCATACTGCTGTTTTCAGTGCTACCTGCTTACTCTTTCCAATTTTAAGAAAAGTCAGACTAGAAAAATATCATTGTGTCAGGAAGACAAGACAAAAAAGAAGAGGGGCTATAGCTGAAAAAAAACAAACCCCAAAACAAACAAACAAAAAACCAACAACAAACCCACAAAGAAAAAAATAACCAGCCCAGCAAAAAGACAAAATGAAAGTGAAAATTAAACTGTCTCTTAAAGAAAAACATTATAGCAACTCACTCTTCATATATTTATATCTTTGTTATAGACAAGTGTAAAGCTATTTCCCAGAGACAGAACTAACATCACAACTTTTACTTGCTCCATTGTTGCTTTATAGTTCATGAATAAATACTGGATACATATGACTTAGATTTTTTTGCTGCTTTTATATATTGGATGGAACCACAAGCAAGGCACACTATGCACTTGACAGAAAAAAATATGAGCGGTGAGGTTCTCCTTAATCCAAATACTTCTACTTGCCTATCTTTCAAACTGGAGAAGGGATCTAATCTTTATTTAATGAGTAAAATATCTGAGTAAACTAGAATTATGTGTATATATACATAATATAAAAATATAAAATCTACATATACACATTTTTCTCTATGTATAGCAAGAAAAGGCTTATGTTTGTTCATAACTATTGAGATGACTGTCAAAAAATATCTTAGGCATAAAATAGAACCTGCTTTCCCTGATCTTCACAGTTTAGCTTGCTGGACACTTTCTTCCACAGAGCGAGTTCACAGACTGTGGACTTTTTTCACAATGAAGGAACCCAGTTTGCAGAATCTGCAAAATTCAGAATTATCTTATATCTTACTTAACTCTAAAGCAAAAGAAAATGCAAAGACATTTTCAGAAAGACACACAGACCTTACAACCCCCATGTCTAGACTGCTTTGTAGAACTGAAAACAAGCACAACAAAAAAACAGCAGAGGACCTGGACACCAGGGCCACCAAAACAGCTCTGTTGCCTAAGGGAAATGACCCATGAAGCCAGCAACTCCAAAAGGGTGAAAGATGGATATATCCTAACTCAGACAACTGAAACAGTCAGGCAAATTAAAAACTCTTTGAACTCCAGATAAGAAGCTGGCCAGAAAACTGTCAAAACCCCACAAAGAGAGGAAGAGGGAAAAGACACATAAACAAAGAGCAGCCCTGAATAATGGAAGAGAAAGTATAAGTCCCTTTCTTAACATGTTCTCTCAGAAAAATAGAGAGATAATTCTTTTTAAGACCTAACTCCATGGTCAAATGGAAGAGACACACTAGCAGGATCTGGGGGAAAATTTGTCTGCAGACAATTCTCTGGATTTGAAATATGAATTTTCAGCAAGTCCTGCACAGTGTTGGCAGTACTGAAGAACATGTACTACAGCTTTTGTAGGAGCAGCTGCATTCATTTGTGTCTAAAATGGATTTTTTTGTAGCAGATATTAATTCTTGCCTTTAATAAAAGATAGAGTCTTTCCAGAGAGGCAGTAACTCTGTGTACTAGAAATCACGGGGCTGGCATCCAGGATCTTGTTAAGGACATTCTGAAAGCTTTTTCCTATTTTGATACATGTTACTTTGTTCTTATATTAGTTAATTGGTTGTAGAATTACTGCTGTCACAAATAGGTTCCAGGGGAAGATGAGGGGAATTCCTGATGATCACTCATTGTTAATCAGGTCCATTTACTCTTTTTTTCTTATCTGAAGCATTCAAAAAAGAGGAAGAATCCAGAATCATAAAATCTCACTGCTACCCTGAAAGCATCTATTTCAGATGTTCCCCCACAAATTTATTCAGGACAGATATGCTGATAGGGTGTCAGGATCTGAGTCATAGAATAATGTCCTATCTGCAACACAAGACTTCAGAAAAATTCATAGATGTAGGGTGGTAGATACACAAAGATTGTATAAGGAGAATCAATGTAGTTTCATTTATCATTGACTTGGACTTGCACAGCAGTTTTTTATTTCCGATTATTATCAATAGGATGAGTTTAAAACTTGATGAAATGAAAAGGACTGATATAAAGTGACCATTGGTGTCATGATCCCAAAGAATATTTATTAATGCTTGCATTTAAGGATATTTGCTCCCATCTTGACACAGTTTGAAAAGTAAGGATAATCTCATAGGCATGCCAGCAATCATCAAGAAGGTTCCTAATTTAAGTTTTTGTAGAAAACAGACAGACATTATTCATGTTGTATTATCTTCACCTTCACAGTCCACTTCAAGTCAAAAAGATATATCTGAACATATTCTTAAGAATTTCTTGGGTCACTACTGGTACTCACATTCTGAAGAAAAAAGCTTTTTCTCCATTAATTCTTCTTTGCTGCAACCTAGAAGTGTCACTATGCTTCTGATGTTTCTGCAGTGCTTTGAGGTTTCCTTTCAAAGTTTTCATACAGTCAATTAGGGCAGATGGGAACTTCTGCCGCTGCAAATCTGATCCACTTCACTGAGATATGAAAAAAATTGAAATGGCTTGTGCAATCCCAGTCTTGCAGATGTTGTTATCCTTACTTCTCTTTTGCAGGAATAAATCTATGTCCTCCAACAAAACAAAGCAACAAAACACAAACAGCTGTGAATTTACATCATCTCTAGATTCAGCCTCATAGTCTTCCACAGAGGACTAGGCTCTTGGGTGTGGAGACTCATGCATTCAGCATCAATGTGTATGACATGCTCTATTTTAAGGAGGTTTGCAATAAGAGTTTGCTGATGAATAAAACAGTGTCTTCATCTCTATACTCTACAACAATTTTTGTTCTTAAGTGCTGCAACACCCTTATATCTCACCATCATAAGGAAGGCACCATCTGTTATGGCACCAGTGAGAGATGAACTTTCCATGTGTTGTTTTCATTAATAGTGTGGCACTCAGAATAGCTATTTTTTGAATCAATGTGATCTTTGAGGCTCCAAAGATCAGCAAGGCCCTCTGAGACTGTTTCTGTCACTCCACAGATGAAAACAGCATTTCTGTTATGGTACTCCCTCTTCTGTGCCATGTCAAGTTTAACATGTTTTCTTTTCTCCTGCTGAACATGCTTTTCAATATTATTGCTGATGCCTTCTAACCAGCATGATATTTCTGTAAGGTTCACTGCCCAAAATGTAAGGCAGCAAAGATGGACTTAAATTTCTACATAAAAAGCATTTTATTTTCTACCTATGCAGTCCTATACATCTCCATTCCTGTCCTGTAAAACTGCCCAGAGGAAAAAGGATGTTGAGTTTCTATTCATTATGAAGGCGTTTACAGCTAAAGAGGCATTTTCACAATATGAGTCTGAAGGAATGTGCAATAGCCCTAAAGCACAGCAGGAAGGATATCTGAGGGTACAAAGCCTTCTGACACAGACCTGGGGGACTACAGAGAGGGGAGGGAGACGAACCTGGTATAGTCCATTTATCCTGTATTGTGGGGACTCTCCTTGGTACAAGGTGTCTGAAACCTTGATCAGACATTGTCTAGACAATCTAGTAAGTCATAGGAAAGTCATGTTAAGAAAGCTGTTAACCGTGTTAACAGCTAAACAGTGTGTATGGTTATAATGTAATGGTCAAAACCATTTTCTCAGCTTTGGCTTGTTTAATGGCATGCACATTGCCTTAGTTTCAAACACAGACCAAAAAAATTGACCCTTCAGCTTAGCAAAGAGAAGGTGTAAGAGTGATCTTACCAATGTATATAAACTACTTAAAGGAGAATGCAAAGTAGCACATGCAACCAGCATATTTTCAGCAGTGCCCAGTCACAGGACACAAGGCAAGGGGCACAAGTAAAAATACAGGAGGTTGCCTCTGAACATTGAGAAATATTTTACTGTGAGAGGGTAACTGGCAGAGGTTGCCCAGGGTGGTTGCAGGGTTTCCATTCTTAGAGACATTCAAAAATCATCTGGTACAGTCCTCGACATCCTGCTCCAGGTGACCCTGCTTGAGCAAGGAAGTTCGGTAAGACGGCATCCAGATGTCCCCAAGCTTCCAACCCCCAGCTTTCTGTGATTCTGTGCTTCTGTTCTGTGGAGGGTAGACAGAAGGACATATGTTGTTTGTGAACCACATATAAGGGCTTAATGGGTCATAAATGTCTTTTTAGCTGCATTTTGGTGAACCTTGACCTAATAAAAAAATGTGTCCGTGCATGTGTGTTAATCTCCAGAGAAAATCGTATGTAAGTGAATATTAATTAAAAAAAAAAAAATTAAACAAGCTACACGCTCTATGAAATGAAATATACTGCAAAGGACATTTTCCATCTGTTCCACATGTAGTTGCTGAGTTATGTACAAAACTAAAAAGATGAAAAGCATTTATTTTTCTTGTCTCTTTTCACATCAGTGAAAATAAACGGAGAGTGATAAGAAATCAAGTATGTAAAGGGAAAAAAAGATAAAAATATCCATACTAGGGTAGAAAATGTTTTAAAATTACTGCAGAATAGTTTCCAGCTAACTTCAAAAGAAACAATCCATAAAATCAGAGTACATTTGGCTGAAGGGATTTATTAGTTTCATTATTAATATTTGTTCATATTAACATAGCTAATAACACCAAACCCTACTATGCCAGTTTCAGAGACTGAAATATTATGGTTTATGACTTAAACATTTTTATGAAGGACTTTTGCCTTTTACAGCAAAACTGTATAATGAACCTTTACCACCAAAGCTCACCCTGAATGGGTCTCCTGGCTGAAACCCTGAACTGTGAGTTAAACCACCTATGGGATAGAGATAAGAGAAAGTGGTGCTATTGTTTTAAACATCTAAGGTCTGGGAAGTAATGGGTAAGTGTTCAGGGGAGAGCCAAACCCACTAGCTTTGGAGTGGAGGCCACAATCCCAGATTTATCTGCTGCCAGGTTTGCACAGACCCCTCACCAAAGGAAGGAGGAGGAGGGGTTGGGTCTACAGCAAAAAAGCCTCTGGTGGGAGACAGTGAACCCCTACCCTCTGCTGTGCACACCAGCCCAGCTGCAGGGGCCCCCAAAGCAGGAGAGCCACATCTATGAGACATGCAAGTGAGGGACAGCTGAGGGAGTGTCTTGGTCCACCAAAGGCTCCCCAGATGGTTCCCCAGATCCTGCACAAGAATATTGCACGTGGTGCAAAATGCAATGCAACAGATCCACAATCTTACAAGGACAGTGTCAAAGTGCCCCCCTGCAGGGGAGGTACCTGTGCATTCCTACCTGGCCCAAATGTATATTAATCCACGGGATTCTATACTTTTCAGTAGGAAACCCTCACTACCAAGAAGACCAGATAGAGAGAAGCAACAAGACATCATTTGCACCCAGGGAGAGGTGATATGTTTCTGCTTAATCTGTCTCTGTCACAATCCCTTTCCCCCCCACACACCCCTCTTTTTCTATTTTTTTATTTCTTTGGCTCTTTTGCTGTTAAATAAAATATATCTTTATATATATATATATATATATATATATATATATAAANTCTCCAAAATTGTTGTTTGTTTGCTTGTTTGGTTGAGTGGTTTTGTTTCCTACTACATTTGTATTGTTAATATTCTTAGTAAAAAACTGTTATTCCTATTCCCAAAATCTTTGCCTGAAAGCCCTTGATTGCAAAATTATAATTTGGCGGGGGGTGAGGGGTTTACATTCTCCATTCTAAGGGAAACCCCAGTTTCCCTGGCAGATACCTGTCTTTCCAAACCAAGACAATTTTGAACCTCAGGATTTGTAAACCACTGAGAGCTCATTTTGCCCCTCTGGGGTTAGGGTGGGTTGTAACAGCTGGATCCTAGAATACACAGGACAGAGAAATATTTACCCTGTAACAATCAATTTATTTCATTTACAGCTGTTGGAGCATGACACTCTTAGAACATCTAAATAAAAGTAGATTCCTCATTAAAGAAGATCATAAACTATTTCAGTAGCTAAATCTCTTGCTTCCTCTATCCCATCCCACACCTCCAACATACAGCTTCTAGAAAGAGTTCTCCAGTTACTGTGAATCTTTTCCTGGTATTTTACAGAACTATTTAACATCTCATTCATCACTGTGATTGTTCATGAACTTGTGTGCAGGAGTAATTCAAACGCATGATGTTCTAAGTTTTGCTCAATAATTAATTGATGTTCTTTAGCCATAGCCAATGCAGTGTAGAAGCTCTTTCCTTTCATGTACCCTCTTCAGCCTCCAATCCTTGATGAGTGCTTTACCAATACTGTCAAGAAGATGAGGTTTCTTTGCCAGCACAGAATTCGGATCTCTTCTCTAAGTAGTCAGACTTCATCAGTTGTTCCAAAAAATATTTCTACTTCCCTTTGCAGTAGATCTACAGCTTTTTTTATCCAATTGCTACCAAGACCCAGACAGAAATCATTTATTAGCAAATTCTGCAGTTGTTACTCTAGTCCTTACAGCACTTTGCCTCCCAAGCGCTGTTGTTAGCCATATGTGTGACCCCTTCTCTTTTGAAGTTGTTTTTTTACATACAACAGTTTTGGTGGGTCACATGGGTTTAAAACTGTGGCATCAGTAAGAAAATGATATTTCATTGCGATAGTCTTATCAGTACTTGGTTTCACAGTAGTATAGAATCAAAGGTACTTTTAGTTTCATTAAGTATTACAGCCAGGAAAATAATACTGTATGTTGCTTATTTAAGTGTTCCACTGGTAATACCTGGGATACTAGCAACTCCCAAAAGTAAATGTGGAGTCTTTGCCCCCAGGACTCAGATTCACTTTCTGGGAGTTTCTATAAAGCATTTTTGTTATTAAGCTGCATATCACTTTGGCATAACAACACAGAGAAGTTAGTGAAGCTGCGAATTAGGGAGGGTGTGATTTGTGAGTTTCTTCAGTCCACCTCCTTATCTGCTCATCACAAAGGTTAACTTTATGCTCAGAAGGACAGTAAGAAAAAGAGAAGCAGAGACATCTCTGTTATACCTATGGCAGTCTCCTACTTTTTACTCTCCTAAATAAATTTTTTTATCCTCTTTTATCCTCTAAGTTGTAGAGGGAACATGGATGCCATGAGTATTCCCTCTAGAACATGTACAATTAATTCCAAAATAATTTATGGAAAAATTTGTCTTACAGATAATGATACGAGGCAGAGCGGGTGAGAGGGAAAGGTATCACATCACTTGAAGTGTAAGCTGATCTCCCCAGATTCTGTAGTTAGGAGGGGAGAGAGAAGCTCTTGTAGAGTGGAGATCACAACATGTCTAACTTGCATGCTCTGAGACTTTTATTCAGGAGGCTCTCCATTGGCAGTGCAGAAGCCTGGGAACAGCTGCAGCTGGGTGAGATGGATAGTTATAGTGAGAATGTCCTCACCTGGAGCCAGTGCGGAGTAAATCACATGCAGTAAACTCAGTCTCTAATTTATTGTGAACCAGCTTTTCAATGGACACGTCATCCACGGCCAAAAAGGAAACTCTGCACATGTTGTTTTGTAGACAATGCTGCAATGATAAACCAAACTTTTATGCTACACTTTTCATCCACAGATTTCAAGGAATTCACAAAAACAGATGAAGTACTCTTTTAGAAACCAAGACAACAAGTGATACAAACACTGGTCATTGAGAAATTCTGTTGGAAACCTGATACAACCTGAAAATCTCTGGATTTACAGCTAAGATTTATTGTGATTATTCAGCTAACTTATTGTAACAAGGAAAACTAAGCAACACTTGACAGCATTGACCCCTTTAGAGGAAATTACATTAAAAATATAATTAGGGATGGATGTATGCTCTACGTAACCAATACTGGCCACATGAAAACCCAGAGGAGATTCTGATATATGATGAATTTCTTTGCCTACATTTTTTATATTACATTCCCAGTAACTGAGAGCAGTAATCACCAGTAAGGGTTCAGCATTGGCTGGAAAAAGTTTCAAAATACTAAAAATAGATTAAAATTTGCACAGGACAATCTCTTAAAGATAACTAAATTCCAATTAGAATTTCAGAATCTAACCAATGTGAATTCAAAACCCAAATAAAAAATGTATACGTGTGTATGCAAAAACCATGGCTCATTTGGTTGCTGCAGTAGGCAATTTACAGTAAAATAAAAGTGTCCTTTCGGTATCAGACATGCATATAACAAAATAATGCCTTACTTTATACCCACTGAAACTTTATTCAAGAATTCAGTAGCGGATGGAGTCACTAAAGTGCTGAAGCTGAAGACCTAAGTAGGCAAGAAGGAGAGAACAGTGCAGCAATAAAACCTTTCTTTCCATCAGTTGCTTGTCAGTGTTATGCTGCTGTAACAATGACCAATGATGGCTTTGAAACTTTCACACACTGCTCTTATAATGTGCTACACTAAATCACAATGTAGGAACTGAAGGACTGCAGAGAAGGTACAACATGATAGCACTGACACCATATATTAACTTCTGAAATAGCACATCACTCTCCTCTTATCAGGATGCCACCAGCATTTGCATACTCACCATTGGAAAGTTAATGTCAAAAAGAGAAAATCCTGGAAAGTTTCCTGAACTGTTTTGCTTTCTTGCCTTCCTTCCCTTTCCCAGACTGAATGTGTGGATACGCATGTTGAATCCCAAGTCTCTCAGGTGCTCTTCTCATGGCAGGACCACTCCAAAAATTGGCTAAGAACTCCGAGCATTTTCTTTTCCCTGCTGTTAGCCTCTAGCACTGCATTGAAGCGAGGTTTGTGAGAAGCTCCCACCCTCTGTGCTTGCCAGTACATCAAATGAAAACCACTGACCTTGAAAAGTGAACCCAGCACAGTTGTCACAGTACAGATAGTCCTGCCAATCTCTTTGTGTTCCTCACATGAACCCCTCAGTGTAGGTTATGTGTGCCAGACACAGCTCTTCAGCTCCACGTGGACTGTAGGCACTACATACCTGCACATTATATCCAAGAACCTATCCTTTCCTTCCTTATGACCTTTAGCTATGGGCCTTCATGTGATAAAAACTCTTGCTGCAAGAAACAACTCTGCAGGAGAGGTCCTGTTAGATAAGCTTGGAGGCAAAAAGGAGAAAACCTTGGTCTGAATGGTAACTATTGATGAGGTCCCACTGCAATCAGTACTCTGCTGGGAAGGTTGGAAGTACCTCTGGAACCAAGAAGAGCAAGCTGGAAATTAATGGATTAAAAAATGGAGAACAACAGGCTTTTTACTAATTGTCAGGAATCTTATGACCACTCTGCTGGGCAGAGGGATTTTTCCAGCATCTCCCTACTTTAAAATCTCAGTAAGTGTCAGGGACTGCACAAGGCTCTTGTCAGAGAAAACAACTGAAATACATTTTTCAGGTCAGTACAAGCTTGAACTAAGTGACTGCAGCTCCACAGACACATCTTCTTTCTTACTGTGGTTCAATGTGACCAATAAATCCCATAAGACCTAAACAATTAGCCACAGGTTTTCTGAATACTTTATTTTATGGCACTTTATGAGCACATCTATTACTGTGTGAGAGTAACAGTAAAAAATACCAAGATATCATAAAAGAATTTGAAGACAAATGCAATAATTATTATTCTTCTCAAGTTGTTTTCTGTATTATGGCACATCACTGTTTCTGAATCACTAAGCTGCCCTCCTCTTATCTACCAGTACTTGATAAATGATAGGTAATTCCCTCTTATGCTTGCTACTTTTCCACTAAGCCAAAAGAAAATCTTCACCCCTGACCCTGACATATTCCCAGCCACAGTTCTGTAAACTAGTCTGCTCATCTTTTTCCACGTTGAGCACAGGTGTCAAAGATTAGAAGCACACTAGCTCCATCTGGTGAAAATCCTTCTGCAGAGCTTTACACAGATACCTGGGTTAAATAAGACATTTATTCTCATCATCCAGCTGATATAGAGATGAGCACTGAAAGGAGATAAGATTGCAATGACAGTTCCTTTGTCAAAGTTGACTCAATAAAAACATAATATATTAATTGACTCAAAATCTACTTTGTAGAAATGCAGTCTTTCGCAGTAAGAATAACAGCTTCATTACAAAAATTAATCACTAGTCTTTCAATTTCCTGATTTTGCTCTCCTCCATTTATATCGACACTCCTATAATTATTATGCAATTTTTAACCAGATTTAAAATATTTTAATCACAAAAACTAACCTTTATATTGTGATCATGTAGGGGTAGGCTGACTAAACTTTGACTTAGATGATTGTGTCTTTTCTATGTAAAATAGATTTCATGTCAAAATTAATATTTTTCTTGTAATTCATGAAAAATTTGTATATCAACTGTAAAGGAAAAATAAGTGACAATTTTTCACTTCCTATCCCCACTAGAAAAAATTATATGAAGTACTATATAAGATGGGAATTCTGCATGAAAATCACTGAAATCTGGTTTTGCGTCTTATATCAAGAAAAATCTTGGCGGGGGGGTGGCACAAGAAAATAAAGAGAAATATAAAAAGAATCACAACAAAATAAAGAATTCATTCTTAGGAGATCTCAGGTTGGTATGTAATCACTAATTCATGTCACACTGAATCCAGTTCAAGAGCTAGAGCACCAGAGATGAAGCAAGTATTTTTCTTACTGAGAAGTCCTTACAGTTTGCAGAAATGCTAAACAATAATTGTTCCCCGCTTTAAACTTTAAAACACCAGACAGAAATCCAGGATAGCTTAAATCCTAAAGACAGGCTTCCAAGTTCTCTAAATCACAGTATGAATCGGCTGGAAGATACCTCAGTCAGGTAAAACCCTACTGATATATTGTTTCCACATGCAAAATTGTTCATGAAACAACATGAAACAAGCTCTCTGATGATAGTCTTTCTGTGTAGAAGGCCCCAAGATCCAGTTCAAGTGTGGAAAACCTTAAGAGTTGTCAAGACCAGGGGATTACTGGACAGTGCAAATCAGTCCTGCATACCTACAGTAGGGAAAAAAAAAAAAAAAAAAANAAAAAAAAAAAAAAAAAAAAGTGGCAACCCCAAAGGCAAAGGAAAGAGCATGTACACAAAAACTGAATAACACAAAAACTGACTAGCATTACTTCTGAGCAGGACACCTTAACCACAGACTCTTGATGCAGCCTTCCAAAGCTTTAGCCTTGCTAAGGTACATGAAGGGCTTTGTTCTGGCATCATTTCACTAGTGTATCTGGACTCACAAAGGTAATTAATATTAAACACACCCCACATGTAGGATTGGCTTATTAGCTCCTGCTGTACTTACTCTGTAACAGCGAATTATCACTGCTATATGGAGGAGTCTGTGTGGTTGCTGCGCTGGGGAAACAGCCCAGTGCTTGCTCACACCGGGGTGTTCCCTTGGCACTGCCAGCACCGGCACAGAGCCCTCGGGACAGCTCTGGGCTTGTTCCGAGACTCCGGACAGCGTAGGACCGGGGGTGCCGTGGCGAGATAAATGTAGCAAATGAATCCTGTGTGACCCTTTCAGAGAGGTTGGACGACTCAGTGGAAGAAGGAAACGGATCTGCTTTAGGAGTCTTGTCCAGAGATTTTATTCCAGTACAGCAGCACTTCTGAACAGTGTGACTCCCAGAGCAGAACAAAGAGACCACAAGGCTGCCCCAGGTTATGTAACCTGGGAGAGGGGCAAGGGAGAGGGCATTCATCCTACCTATGAAAGAGGGACAGGGCGTGACCCCGGGGCTAAAGGGCAGCCTAAAGGTCAAATCACCTGTGAGGAGAGGTGGGCCCTCTCTGCCCGGGCCAATTCTCTCAACCACCGAGCCCCTGCAGAATTCCAGGTTGCCCAGAGAGAGACCCTGTGTATTTAAATCATCCTTTTAGGATTTGCCAAGAAACCCTACCCTGGAGGAGGGGAAAATCTCCCGAAGGGAGCTCACCTTGAAAGCCTTAAAGGCACACTGCGACATTACTCAGTCTTTTAATTATCAACATCTGTGCTTAGTGTCTTTTCTGTAAGCTGCGAGGGTTGTATCCTACCAGAGGTGATGAGAAACTTCTTCCTGTGCTTGATCGTCTACACCAAGTTTTAAGTAGCTGTTTGTAACTTTTTTTGTAACCTTTCTCTTTCTCTCTCTCTCTCTCTCTCTCTCTCTCTCTTTTTTTTTTTTTTTTTTTTTTTTTTTATACANTTTTTTTTTTTTTTTTTTTTTTTTTGGTGGGGGTGTGGGTGTGGGTGGGTGTTCTAGTGAAGTGTTTGCTATTCTGTGAAGAAAAGTCCAGAAGAAACTTTTTACAGATATTGACTTAACTGTCTCTGGGACTACATGCATACTTGTCACACCCCACCTGTTAATCTGGTGGAAAATCTAGGGCATTCAGTTACATAGTTACTTAGCATATTTTACTTAACCATTGTGCTAATTCTGACACCAAGCAAGCTGCATATAGGGTGGTGGTGAAGCTTCTCAGTAACCTCTGGGTGTTTCCTTTCATGAATATCTCCTATTTAAGATAGAACAAGATTCCACAGTGTTGGAGAGCCAGACACTCCTGAAAACCCAATATGGGTCCCTTAGCCTGCAGTTTAGGAAAAGGGACATAAACCAAAATGAAATGAAAAATACTATCAGCCAACCATAAAAAAAAGAAATGCAGTAGATGCTTTAAATATTCCTTCTACACCTAGACCTTTCTGAGGTTCACATGTGACACCCAAAGTATCTTCCATGATTTCAAAGGTGAAAACAGTCTCACATCATTACCAAAAGCCACTGATTTCACCCAGAAATGGATTCTGAGCTGTAAGGTGTCCCAAAAGTACAATGTAATTACTCTGCCATATTTCACAGCCTGCAGAGGTTACATCCATCCCACACACCAGCAGGACGGTGAGCTGAGTGTGAGAAAGCAGTTTTGTTCCTTTGTCACTTATGGGAAGATATACATGGATTTAAAAAGAAGACAGAGAGAAAGGGAAAGGAGAGAAATTAGAGGATTGTGTAGGCTCTGTTAAGAGGAGTGATTTATTTTGTTTCTGCCTCTGCAGGTTTTTGACAGTGTTCAAGCTATATGTAGGTTACCAGGGTATGAAGGGTTTGTTTGGTCTGCTTATTTAAGTAGAACAAGGTTTTTGTCAGATAAAAATAAACCTATCCAAGCAGCGTGGTCTAGTTGTTCATTTTACATTTTACCCTGAGCATTCTTTTGTTTTTCTCTGTTGTGCACATTTATATCCTAGGTCATATCCTAGGCATTTGTGTGGCCTTTATGTACTTGAAGTTTTCTGTATTATTGTTAGAATTTCTTCAGTAATGATATATAAAGGCACAGATTTTAGGGGAGGGCAGGCAAGCTCTAGCCAGTCTGCCTCTGTCTCCCCAACCTCATTAAAATTATGACTAATACATAAAAGTAAGAATTCTGCTGGAAATAAAAATTATTACCATTTCCCTAGAATATTGTTTAAAAATACATAAAAATGGGTCTGTTTTAAGACTTACATTTTCAAATGGAGGAAAATCATATTTAGAAGACTACTTAGATCAACACTGAAGTCGAGGCAACAGTTTGGATAGTGTGGGAAATCAGTATCTGGCAAATGCATGTAGAAGGAGAAAAAAGCCATGGAATCAATAAAGCTTATGAGCCATCAATTTGCTGTGAATGAATAATCAAAACTAAACATCTTGATGAAAAAAAAGAAAATTCATATCTATATTAAGGAGAACTAAGGTTTCTAAAAATGAGTTTAAAATAATTATAAGAAAAATAAAAAGCTAAAAACTTAAAAAGACAGCATAGCCACTCAGGATGTGGAAGTGCAAATGTATTTGCAAGTAATCTATTGGAGTTTTTTCTTTAATGTTTCTATTTTTTCTTATGGTAGTGAGTTCTTCTTCTACTTGAAGCATCATAGAATACTTCTGTCCATTAGAACCAAAATGTTTACCCATAATAAATAGGTAAGTAAAACAATGGCCAAAAAAAAAATAGATTATCAAGATGACTGAACTAAATTAGTATTTTAGTAAATATGAAAATAAGCATTTGAGCAAGCTTTTAGTATTAGAAACCAAGAGCAGGCTTCAAAGGAATTAAGTACCTGGTACATAACCCCTCATGAAAAAACAACTCTACATAAGCACTCATGTGATGCAGCACTAAAAAGAGTTGGCAGTCACTTGATACTTAAATTAGCAATAGGTGTATGAAAAATGAATTTATTTTTAGCTATGCCAAGAATGACATTACTATTGCGAAACTGTGTATAGTTTAAATGTCTGCATAGTAAAAAGGTAGCTAGGAAATCTCCAGATGAAAGAAACATAAATGATTTAAAGGCTGGAGATACTGCCTTGCAGTGAAGAGTTTAAGAGCCCAATCTGTTCAGCCCAAAAAGAGGGGCTTGAGAAGTGGCTTGATTACAGCTTGCAAGTGCCTTCACGCTAATAAATTATGCATTAAGAAGATATTTAATATGGTAGGGTCATAATAAGAACATATGGACAGAAAGTAATGCCAGACACTTCTGGCATGATACTTTTTCAGCAATGAAGATGATTAATCATTATAGGGAATCTTAAGGGAAATGGTGAATTTTTAATTGTTTCATGTCTTTGTATGAAGATTAAATGTCTCTCCTGGAGATATAAATTTGTTAAATGCAACCTGTTTGCTGTCAAGTAGGTGAAAGAAAATTATTCAAGATTCTGTAATGTCTATAAATCCTAGAGATCTATACACTAGGACAAGACCTGTGAAATGTCTCTAAGGCACAGAATTCTTTGCAATTCTTTGTAATTCTTTGCAATTCTTTGTACTGCAAATGTAACTGTTTTCTGTTCTGAAACTATTAACCTACATGGAAAGACATATTTGGCTACACTCATCCTTCTTTGGGGAAGTCCAATAACATCCAGTGATGGTAACAGTTCACGTGTAGTACCAATGTAACATTTTGTGTTAGAGTGAAGCCCTCTTTTTCATTTGTGTTTCTCTAACTCTCCCTGTTTATCATAACAGAACGAGTTTTATAAGTTATTATATCACAAACTTTCAGTTTGGAGTTTTGTAAGCCTTGAATCCCAACAGATGGAGGTAGATCATAAAAAATTAAATATATTCATAGCTAGTTACGTGAATTTTATGAATAGTTAGGAACTCTCTGTTATAACAGTCATTTTTATGTGGGCACTGTTCGTGTGTGTGTGTTTCTTTTGTTTCACAGTGGAGGCCTGCTCCACAATTGCTGCAAAGACCAAGAACTATTCTCCCTCAAAACTTCCAGATTCTGAAGATGAAGTTAGCTGTATTCATTTGCATTCTCAAGTCATCTGGAGTGGCAGTAGATACTCTTGATTGTGTTTACAATCTGTCTTCAAATGCTGATCTTTATATATTGTTACCATGGAATAAGGGTTATAAAAACAATTTCCTGCATGGATTCTGTATTAATGGACAACATTCTCTAAAACACTCCAGTGAGTTTCATGAGAAGTATCTTCACAGTACCTTTGGCAATGTACAAGCTTATATAGACAAGAAATGCTGGTGGTTGACCTCAATATGAGGTAACTGATACCTATAAAAACAGTCAATGTCCTTCAGAACACCACTAGCAAAAATTCAAGTACATAACTTGGAGAAAGGAAGGAGAAAACTAGAAGACTTTCTCTGAGAGTAAGAGGAAGAATATAAACCTTCTACTGTCACATTTGTTCTTTAATTGATGCAGCATTCAACCCATTTCCATCCATGTGAAAGCGGTAGGATTCCAGATCAACTTGCAAAGGGCAGAGTGCCTCTGGTGTCTTCCCTGAATTCTGTGAAGAATTAAAAAAGTATTCTATACATGGACTGAGCTGCAGTATATCTGATTTTGGTTGAGATTAGGGGAGCAGGAGAGTCCAGGGAGAAAAAGTAAGCAGACTCATCTGGATGAGAGGATTAAAGCCCTGAAAATAGTGGTCATAAAGCCGTACAGCGAAAGAAAAAGTGTGTTTTGGAAATGGCTTGGAGAAAAGGAGATTGAGTCAGGTATAAAGCTATGTGCTTCCCAGAAAAAGGGACAAAAAATCCTGAGTGTGTAATTTTGAAAGGAAAACATTAGAGTGCTCTGAAGATATGAGACATTGGGAATATACAGAACAGCCTCTTTTTAAAGGTTTGCTAGTATGAAGTGCTGGTGCTATGGCTCAGTTAACTGAAAAAGACAACTTTTTATTTTTCCTTGCATGCATAAAACAAGAAAGTAGCTGCTCGGGGGAAAACCAGTGCATTCTTAGTTCTGCCTGCTGCAAGCAAAGCTTCATTGGCTAATTGGGCTTCCGAGGACATGAAACACACCAGTGGGAAATTACACTATGACAATCATGCTGCAGGAGCACAGCCAGCTCTGAAACATCTGTCTTTTCCCAAATTTTGCCGAAGCCTATTAAATTCCCTCATAACCAGCTGGTCCCAATGTGACCTCACACTGACTCAGTCAATGCATGCTGACTTTTTTGTGCTGTGGCAAGGCAGTTTTCACTTCCACCCCTCTTGCACAGAATATCAGTCCTGCTCATGTAGACTTCTGTCACTGAAATGCCATTGCCTCCAGGGTAACACCAAAGCTGTGCTCAAATTGTCTTCAGTCTTCCTTTGTGTTTTACTGTGTGATCCAGATAATTTACTGTACACAGCCAAATACACCTGGTTCTTCCTGTGTTGAGTTTGTCATATTTCTGTCAGTGTCCCCAAGAAAATGCTAGACAGGAAGTGCTTTCCCAGCGCTCAGTGCCAATAAGGCCTTGATTTTAAAATCAGTCCCTGGCACATATGCCCTCCTACTCACAAAAACAAGGGCTGTCCTGATTGACCAATCCCTGTCTAAACACCATTTTTCACTTCAGATGCCTTTCAGTGGGTTTTTTGTGGATTTCTGCTGGTTAAGGTCACTTGCCCTTTGACTTGGTGTCTTTTCAAAAGCATGTAAAAATCATTTGCAAAAGTGCTGCCAGTCATTTTGTTTCCTAGCAGACAGCAAAATAATCAGTATAATGGCTCTGTCGTCTTTCTGTTCCCATGTATCAATCAATTATGATCACACAGTACAGAAAATCTTATAGCATGGTAATATTCAATAAGGTCATAGTCTTACATTGATGAAGTTGTTAACAAAAATGCAAGTGAATTATAGTCTGACAAGAGATGAAGCTGTTAAAGGCAAAATGCCCTCCAAGTCATCCCTGAGGACCTACAGGTTTTAAACCCAACAGGTTTTCATTACTCAGTGGTGTTTCTGTGGCAATTACAACAGCCCAATATGTCATACAGTACTTTTTGTCTTTGAAGGGCTGTGCCTGGTCAGAGCAGAGTTTGGTGATGGAGGAAGGGGAAAAAAAAGGAACACGAGTAACAACACTGGTTTGAAATCAGGAATAGAAACAGCTTTTTTCCTCCATATAGGAGAGCCTGAAGTCTTTATATGCCCCAAGCTGAGTACTATTAAAACATTTATCTGATATGAATTTATCTTCATTGCCAAATGAAAACTGTAGTAGTAGGATTTGTTTTCACAGAGGGAAAATAAAAATTATCATAAATTTGTTATTCAGTACAAGCACATTTTATTTTACCTTTTCATCTGTGGTTCATAATATCATCAGTGATCAATATATTTTCACTCTTTCTCTGTTTACAATAATTATTTTTTATAGAGAGACAGTTCTACCTTGATAACTTCCTACATGAACTCATCAACTGCTTTATAATCTACCACATCTTCCCAATACAGAAATGCCCTGTAAGGATAATGTTTTAGTTTGGTTCTGTTTCAGAGCCAAGGCTGGAGGCAAAATAATCTATGTTTTACCATGTCATGATCAGTCTTCTTTATTGAACTCCTAGAGGTGCTGAGAGACCTCAGAAAAATGATAAACTCATATAAATATAACATAATTTGTAAATATTCTAGTTATTTATTGCACTTTCTCCAATAAATATATTTAACATAAATTGTAAGGGATGATTCAGTGCCCTAAAGTGCGTGCACTCTAAATATGAGACCGGTGATGTACATCAAAGCATTGAAGGGAAGGCTTAAAGAGGCCCAGAGGGTTGCCCATGGTGTAAATTATTTTTGTGTCTGGATTTATACTTATAGATGCTATACCAATAGTATATCTATTTTACATATTTTTAAAATATTTGTCTATAATTAACATACCCATGTCCTACTTAAGATATCTTGAGACATGCTTTGATTTTGGAAAAAATTATATGCATAGATTTACAGTTGTCCAAACACTATAGATTCACTCTTACATTTTCAAACTTGTTTATATCATCCAAATAATCATGACCTTTTAAAATTTTATTTTAGTGCATTTTTGCTAGCCTAAATGCAGTAATATTTTCATGGGTCAGAGGAGAAAACACCACAACAATTTAGTTGTCTGCTTCTCTGGGTTGGAAAACGTTGACTCACTGAAGAAGTCTATTTCTTTGAAGCTGACTCTTTTAAGCTATGGCTTAAAGACATTAAGCAAAAGAAGTCGTTTCCTTTTGAGTTTGTTCATTTTTAATCCCTTTAATCTCAGCCAAGGGTGCCTCTCTTTCTGTGTAACTGCTTGGGAATGAAGGTCCTCACCAGCTACTGCTGATGCTCACCAGACTTCTCCTTGTCCAGTGGTAATGTTGTTTGGATTGTCTCAGTGTAATATATTTCCTGTGAAAAAGAGCAGCCCATTTCTACAGGCTGTTAATTATTCTTGAGACAACATTAAATCACTGTTCCTGAGCCGGAGGCTTTGTCCTCTACTTTTAACCTTATGGTGTCCGGAAGATTTTTGGAAACTATGGATTCTCTTTCTTATTCAAACAGAAATTGTTTCTCTTATATTACTGTGGCTTTTTCTCTCATGATTCATTTTTGATCAAGGTGACACAAGCTTTCTGAGTAACAGAATAGGGAAGCAGGGAATTGTGCTGCCAGTGGAGAAAGCAGCAGGCAAGTAAACAGATCATTCCCTCTTATATCATGGTGCACAGATTTAGCCCAAAAGAAGCAAGAGTAGCTTTGGGAAAAGCAATGACAAATTTGCCATCATGATGAGAGAGCTTGAAGATAAGCTTACAGCTGAATTTCCTGGGACAGAAACAACCAGGACTGCAGAAAACACTCTTGAACAACCAGCAAATTCAGCCAGTTTCTTGCAGATTTTTTGCTCTTGTGCATTTTTTTTTATTGTCAGAAAAGACAAAAATATGACAAAAGTGTACTATAACATTGTGCAATAACGTGTCCATGGTATCACTAGATGTCTCAGTGTGACCACAAATTTTGCCCAGTGTGTGAACAATCTAGTCATTAAGGAGCTTTCTAACCATTTTGAATTGCTTCTGGTGTCTGTAAAACTCCTGGCAATAAAATGTTTTCAGGAAAGAAGTTCACTGATAAAATACAACATTTCCCACATGGACATCTACCTACTCTGCTGGGTTCTCATTTACAGCAATACTAGGAAGAACATTTTCTTCTGCTGTCCTCCAGGTGCTGTTTTCATGAAAGTTGTGGTATCACTGTTTCCTTGTATACTGTTGGCAATATTTCTTCTAATCCCTGCGGTTCACTGCCAGCACTACAAGCCGTGTGTTTCATACTTCCAGAAATGGCTGTCGTGATGTGAAAGTTGGCAGCACAAACCATACAAAGGAGTTTTTGACTGCGTCTCCACCTACACACAACTTTGTGCTTTCCAAGTGAGGAAAATCAAACTTATAAGAAACAGTGCAGATTTAAAAGAGACATTAATCTCCATCCTGTTAAAGACAGGTTCTTTCCTACCTTTTTTACTACCTTAATAATTCAGAACAGTGGTGAGAGAGCAAAGGGGAACATTTCAGTTCTCTTACATCCTCACTTTGGACCTTTCTGAGAGGTGCTTCAGGAAATCCTTCAAGAGGTGCTCAAGCTAAAGGCACTCAACAGCTCTGCCACTAAACTTGGATTTTCCAAAAGACTAAAGAAATGAGAAGGAAGGGCAGCCTCAGCTTTGATCTTTTAGAATTTATTAGCTGGGAGGCTATTATTTTTCACTTTTTTCAAGCCTCTAAACTTATGTGATGTATTCCAAATAATGATTTTAGTTCTAAAATGAAATCTCATCTTTTGGAATTAGTATAGATATGCTCTCCTTTTTACTGTGAACAATCAATCTCTTGTATTGCCCAACTGGTAAAATCCTGTCTATTTGGGGTTTTTTTTAGTTCAAGATGAGAAAAAGTAGACTTTGCTTGTAAACACCTAATTATTTCACTATGTTTCAAGGATTTAGCAATTGACAAATTATTTGTTTTCATTCCCAGATTCTTACTATGTTATCTCAGAGGATGGAAAACCAGCCAAATCTCCAATATATTATGAAACATTATTTTTGATTTCTAGGTCTGTAATAAATGTGTGCCAAAGTTGACAAGGTACCTTAAAAATTGAGACCAGAGTTAGTTTGTTGGGGTTTTTTTTGACAGTCAGTTATTTATATGCCTTCCACAGACATCATGACTTGATGACATAATGGCTCCGATGTGTGTCATATTGCAGAGGTTACATAGGTCCCCTGTGTCCCATTTCAGAATGATATACTGGGTAATGTAATAGGCCAGGCCTTGCTGTAAATTCAGGTTCTATGGCCATGTGAGACAAGAGGAGTGAAAGATTTAAGCAGAAAGTATTTTCTTCCAAGAAAATACATATAAATATTTAGGGACAAGTGATGCTATGACTATGCTATGCATAGCTTTGGCATCTGAGCTATGGCACTGGATCACCAGGACCCCTCTCAAAGGGGATTTCTTCCACCACATCACTAAAATTCAGCCACTCATCCAACTTGTGATCTCTTGTGATATATGATATGCACTTAGAGCAGCTGAAATTAGAGAGAGCAACCCCCTAAACTGAGAAAGGTGGAACCAGCATCTACTTTTCATCAGGAACTTAAAATCCAAAGGAAATCATCATCATCATTACAAAACAGGAATGGCTTCACTGTCTGTTCAGTCCTGCTCATCACACTTTTCATTTGCAGCAATCTCCATCTGACTTACATTATATATATATTACATCATTCATCATGATTAGAGACATGCAGCAACAACTTTTGCCTAATCATTCTTTCTCAAATGTATCTCTACTTTCCTTAGAAATAAATAGCACTTCTGCCCCTTAGGTTATAATGCCAATTACTTTAACATTGCTTTGAAAGCCTTTCAACATCACTTGTTCTGTGCCAGAATTTCTGTTGAGTTCAATCCAGAAGACATGTGATCTTTGCATGATTACTGTGTGCAGGCTCTCATTTTCCAGCAGTATTTTTTCAGGATTCCATGACCTTTCCCCATGCAGTAAAAATAGACCAACAAATTACTACCTCCAGATCAAGTAACTTTGAAGTCACCTAGTCAACATTTCTGCCCAGTCTGTCTTATCTACAACTATTACTCTGTGCAGTCTCAAATCCTTTCTCTTGTTAAAGATCTCAGTGCTATCAAAAATCTATTCTAAAACTGCATTTCCAAGTTCAGCTGCTGTAGATCTCCTACAGTAATACAAAGCTCGTAGCACAAGGTACAGTGCTAAAAATTCTGAACTTGCTAGAAACTCAATAAAAGTCTGCATGGTATAACTTAAACTACAGTATCATGTATAATATTTTTTCCCCATAACAATTCTCACAGTCTCACTGTCTATTCTGGTTTGCCTGAGAGACTACTCCTAGTTTAGGAATACTCTACTCAGTCCTTTTCTTCCCCAGGATCAAAAAGAAATGCATAAATTAATTTATATTAGAGAAAGGACATGGCTTCTAGTGTAGCTATTACGAATTTCTTTGTACTGGATGGTGATTTGTTCCATTATCATGGGACAGAAAGAAAAAAACTAACAGTGACATCATAATTTCACAGCAGGAACATTGACAGTTAATATTAGAATGCAACTCAACTTCATTGTTTTTCATTACAGGCAACATGAAACCATCGTGTCATCAGAGATGTGAATTTTTCAGTGCAGTTGCACATCAAAGCTACTGAAATGCCATTTTGGAGAATGCTTTTGGTTTCAATGAGCATTTAACGTGACCACTGACTCTGGACTGAAGCAGAAATTTCCATTTGTTAGAAGGTTATGATAAATTTAATCAGGGTAATTTTCCCTGTCATTAAAAAAATCAATTCATTCTAATGGAAAGAAAAAAATCGTCCTCATTCACACAAGGAGCCTGTGATGCCAGTAATGCTTTGCACCAAAGGAACTTTTTCACTACTCAAATCATTAGGAATTTAACTGTTACGTAATGTAACTTTGATACAGGACACAAAAGTTTTGATATTTAGTTATCTTAGATGGATTAGATAGAAACAAATTAAAGTTACCTAAAGGAAACTGGTCAAGAAGCTAATGCCAAAGCCAGCTTTCACTGTGTACTTGTACTTTAGAGGGACACTATTCAGAGTAGAAAGATTGACTTGGATTGTCTCATAGTTGCCTTCCAGAACAAAAAATAGTCCAGAAAACAACAAATTAGACAAGATCACATCATTTCATTTCATTCCCTATCCAAGGAGTAATGAGTCTGAAGCTAACCTGCCCCAGCACAGACCAGAAAGGTTCTTTGCATTTTCTCTCAAGAAGGGCAAGTCCAGGTCTCGGTGAAAATTTCAAGGTTCTTTGGCATAAAAGAAAGAAAATTAGTGAAGAATATCCATAATGGAAAGAAAACCTAAGAAGTAAGCAGTAAAATGTAGCAAGGACCCTTCCAGAACTTTAGAGGCAAAGGTGTGAGGTCTGTGTAAGACACTATTAGGTTGTGCCACAGAGAACATAGTGGAAGAGAAAACATTCAATTTGTCATTGAGATGAGAAACATATGGGCAAGAGAAAAGAAAGGTTGTGAAGGGTCTGTCCTTTGTGCAGTGACTGGAAGGCTGGAAAACTACCAGATAAATATATGGAACATGTTTGAAATGGCATGATTTTTATTACTATTAAATGACTGATGTGAACTTATGCATTTGTAGGGGGACTTTTATTTGTGGTTATTTTAAGGATATATTAAAAAAAAAAAAAAAACACAAACAAACAAAAAACCCCACACAACTTATGTTTGCTCTGGGCAAGCTTTTTTTTTTTTTTAGTTTTATTTAACAGGCTAAATTTCACTAATTTAGGAGCTTAGTTGGTATAATCTCTTTCATCTGTAAGAACTGGCATGTAAACATTTCTAGGTGGGATGTTATTGGAGAGCACTGGAGGTACATGGCTGAACACGGGACCTTGTGAGAAGGATTGTCCTCCAGTGTCCATGAATACATATGGTCCAGGATAAATCACTCTGGCTGTTCTTGCAGCAAATAAAGTAACTACTAGATATCTTTTACTTAATAAGTATAAACACTGCTGCTGATTAAATATATATTTTGTATAGATAAAAATGTTCCTCTGCACATTCCTTTCTGAAATGAAGTACTGAGAAAATGGAACTGAAGATATACAAGCTCTCATTCTAAAGATAATACTTCAGATTGCATTTTATTTTCTTTTTATTTTCATGTGTGAATGGAAGTTTTTATTTCTTATTTGAAGTTGTTTTATGAGCTGTAGGTCTATCCACACTTACTAGTAGGATTTTCTAAGTTTAAATTAAGTAATGGTATAAATTAAAATGCTAAAAAAAAAAGTACTTCAAAACTGTAACAGAAAATCAGGGTAATCATGTTTGGGTTGGGCAACATGACAGGTAGTTAAGTTTATTTTGTTAAACACAGAAACCTTACCCAAGATCTGCCACGTGTTCCTATGTATGGCACAGATTTTGGCCATTTCATGGACACACATTAGGAGAGGTGTCAATACATGCTACAGCACCCAAAACCCACTCACAGTGGGCTGCAGAAGGCATGGTGCATGCAGGGCATGACAAAATACCCAAAACCTCTGCTGAAGTGCTGCAGTCTTTCCCCAAGTCTTGCATAGGACTGCAAGTGCAAATAGAGAATGTGAACTGGTCTGCTCCAGCAGAGTCTAAAGCAACCCATAAGTCTTGTGCAAGGAAAAGGTTCTTCCACTTGAGACCACTTCTGAGAATTTTGCAATAAAAATGAGGATGGCATGTGACATTGTGAGAGTAGCAAAACAAATTGCTGAGTACAATAATACAAACTTTCAAGTTATTTTCTTCAGAAACAAAGGAATAAAAAACGGGGCTTTACTTTTCTAAGTTTTGGATTTAACTATGTGAGGGCATAGGCCGTAACTGATGTTACTTGTGGTAAATATAATGCTTCCAGTTTTTCATAATCTTCCTTCAAATGAAAGCAAACATTGTGAGCAGATTGCACATATAACAAGTTCTAGAACAGAAGTGCATGAGAGTAGAAAGCTAAAATGTAATTAGTCAATAAATCTTTACTTGGTTGATTTCATTTAATAGCAAAATGAATAAACTATTTCATCCCTGAAGGGTGGTAGATGTTTTTCTTTCAACTAGATAAAGCATCCATCTAATATATGTGTCATCATTAAGTTCTTCCTCTTGCAATCAAGGTAATAGTGGTCTTTCATTGATAAGATGCATTTTCTAGTATTTGGTCAATAGAAAATGCACTGAAAAATTCTCATAGTTCTGTGTGAAATGACAAAATATTGGCAGTCACTTTCAATTGCAACTTACAGGAGAAAAAAAATCTATCACAAGTGCAATGCTCAAAATTGAAAATTTTTTCAAAAAATTGTGACAGTTTTTATTATTATGAAAGTAAACCTTTGTTTCTGTAGACATAGTCTGATCCTTTTGTACTATCACATAAAAACACTCAGAATATAATGGCTGCTGAAGATAGTAACAGTTATTTCGTGTCATAAAATCAAATACAGATAAAGATAAAAAAAGTCACCAAACTTCCTAATAGCATGTCACTGTTGATATCTGTCCCTCATAAACAATGATGATATGGAGAACCTGCTGCTTCATGTTAGGAACAAATTTGGAACAGAAAGATAATTTTTTTATGTACTTTGCAACACATTTGATTTTTATACACAATTAGATATTTGAAGTTAAAGCAGATATTATATCAACATTTAACAATTATTTCTAGGCGTCTAACATCAATAGAGGAAGGAAAGAAGGAAAGTTAGAGACTTAGGTGTTCAGGTATAAAGCTTTTGGAAAAACTTTATACTTAAGAAAGATAAATACTTCAAAGAAAATTTTTAGAGGTATAAGACTTAGTGTATTCCAATTTCTGTCTGATAACATATACATGAATCTGGGCATCAATAAAAATTGGTTTTGTCTGGAGATTTAGATTCTGTGCCTCTGAGGCAAGTTGGGATGTTAAAACAAGGATGTTAAATCTGATTTACCATTCAGAATTGTTGTGCTGATCTTCTCTGCTTATGAAATAGTTTCAGATTCATAGCCAAGTAGTCCTTTATCAGTTTGTAATTACTATTTTCATTATCAATATGAAATGCCATGTTAGGAAAAAAGTTCTTCAGGGATTTAGTATAACTTGAAAAAAACAAAGCTCACTCTGAAGTTAAGCTGAAAAGATACTGTCTGCTTTGGCTTTATGCTGTTTCTTTGTAGGTGTGTTAGATGAAGACAGTTGGTTACAGTAGGTTAATAGCAGACCTGGATGGCTGTCAGGAGATCCAAAGGACAAAGCTGACACCAGCTGAGGATTTAGGAGAGAAGGGTGGGAAAAACTATCTCTATTAAGCAGGACAGATAAACAGCTTGAAGGAGAGGGGATGCAGAGAGTGATCTGGGATCAAATTCTAAAACCAAGTTATGATATAGCAAGGTGTTCTGGACCATAATTCATAGTACAGCAAAGACAGAAGATAGAAAATGTCCAAGAGAGGACAAGAGAATTTGTGTGTAGTCTCTGAGACAATAAATCATACAGTAAGCAGATATACCAAGTTTTCTGAAGGTAAGCATAAAGTGTGGCATGACAAATTTGACATTATTGAACATTAGATGCACTGTAAGAAGTATAAGCTGCAATAGGAAAGAATTATTGCTGTCACAGATCTGATAAAGGAGTGGAGAATAAATGCAGAAAAATATTCCAGGGTTTTCAAACCATATTGTTCATGAAGTATGTCTTGGAAGATGAGATTTGGTGGTTATAAAGGAAGAAGATGGTTTAATTTTTAACTTTGCTTTGATATAGGATGTGTACATTTGGTTAAGAACATGAGAAAAAGATGGAAAATTTAGGATCATTATGTTCCGAACTGGTAAAAGAACATGGGATGCAGAAAAAGGCTGCACAGCACCACCTCAGAGCACTCTGTGCACTGTTAGGGACATCACAAGAGTGCAACATTGAATAGCAAGGAGCCCCACTGGGAAACTCTGCATCCCACAGAAAACACATCCATGCATCTCCCTAAAACACTGAGAAAGAGGATTACAGATTAAACTTTCTGATAGATTTTTCTGCTAATCTTGCTTTGGTTATTCTGGCTTACCCTGACAGAAAGCCTAAATGGTGGAGGGAATAATAATAATACTCTAAATAAATACTTTTAAACAAATGTTTAAAAGTACAGTTCTAATGCTTGATAATGTTCTAGTAAATTTTACTCAGTGATTATGTTGGAAAGGAAAACTTATCAGCATCAGCTATTACCATCAAGCTGTAATGACAGGCAGCATGATTTTCTTATAATGTTAAAAGCAATGATTGCAATATCTCAAATATAAGAGTAATGATGATGACTTTATTATCTTTGTGCTTATACTTAAAAAAAGAAGAAGTTTTTACTGAGTCCTTTAGATTTGCAGGCTGAAGTATTGATCTGATGTTCCCTCTATCTGGTTAGATCCCTGAGGCAGTATAAAGCATTCATTGCCTGTGCAGCTCTATTGATGCACAAGGATTAAATATATCATCCCACATGTCTGGAGGATTTCTGCTGGAGTACAACATCCCTGTCCTACTGTGTCTTATTCCCACATCTGATATGATGGGGAAAATTAATGTGCAAATGAAATTTGAGAGCAAGACAGTGTCTAGATGTTCTTCATAGTCTCCGATGTTGGCTCAAATCAGGGACAGAGTCCCAAATAAATAGTCTGTAGGTATTGGGAGTTAGATCAGAGAGGATTCTCATTTAGATGATGTTTGTATATTTGTCATCCTCACTCATTTATAATTTACCTGACTTGAAATCAGGGAGAATTTTGCCCATATCTGACAGACAAGAATGCATCCACTAGATTAAATATTTATAAAGTAAATAGCCACATTTAAGTGGTAAGTTGATGAGTGCTCACATTTATATGGTGATGCTTGATGGATTTTTATTGATCATTATTTGCCTACTTTGAACAGATCACAATCAATAATGAAAATAACCACTTGTAGTCAACTCTTCTGACTGGTCATATAACTATTGCTTGTTTTGTATTGTTACAACAGGTTTTTTCTCCAGATCAAAATGTAACTCTGTCAGCTGCCTAAGGGCATTGCCCTGCAGCATATTTCTTTTACACAAACTTCCAAATTTCAGGCCACTAAAGGAAAATTATTTTTGTTTAAATCTGATTATTGGGATGGAGGGGAGTCTTTTAAATAAACCTTTGTTTTCAATAAGATGATTTTTTCCATTAGTAGCAAAAATATGAGACCTCAAAGAGACACGGGTATTATGTGTTTTATTGCAGCATGGTTTTTCTTGAGTGGAAAACTTACTGGTTTTCATAAATCTTTTAACTCATTTGAAACCAATTTTTCAAAGTAAAGCTGATAAGCTAGAGGAAGCTTAAACTGCAAGTACTTTTGCACAGTAATTTCTTTCTAAAGCAATTATTTCCTGATTCACTTTCCCTAAGCAAATTAATGCCAGAAGAAAGAGAAATTGGATTAAACATAAAGATTTAGTTCTAATAATTTTTACTTTTCAAGTTATTTTTGGATTACAATGTCCTTTACTATCATCTCTAAATTATTTAAAGTAAGCTAAGAAATGTTAATTCTTTTCCTTACTAAATTATTTAGGGCATAAACATTTCCTGTTGAATGCTTTTGTGGTCAAATAATGTATCTTGAGCTAAGAGAATAAAATTCATTTTTATGCAATTATACAGTGGCAATAGCTAGGAACAGCACCTGAAGTGTCTTCCATGAGGTACTCACTCATGAAAATTGTGAAACTCATTCCAGTAAGATTTGTTCCTTATTTCATTTATAAGACTCAAAAATTCTCAAGAATTTCTTGTTACTTTTTTCACAGGACCCTAAAGTCAACAGTAGCAAGTTTTCTTACAATGCATATTTACTTGAATTAGCTTGTCTTATTTCAATACCTATTGGATCCTTTTCATTCATTATTATGAGTTCACAGGTATAGAAGAAATAAATTACTGAGTGAGTGAACATCTTGGAGGGCTTCAAGACACCACATTCTTACTTTTAAAGAGGAATTTATACTATACACAGTATAGCATTAAGTACCTGATTCTATATTTCAGAACACTTCACTTGTAAAGGGAAGATAGAAGCAGAGCAGGAATTAAAATCAGTAAAATGGTTCTCACTGATTTGACAGGACCGTGTCTGAGGTCAGAAAACTTCAAAATTGAGTATGGAGGTTAGCATGATCTATGTTATATCTGATGTAGTTTTTAGCTTTAAATAAAAGGCCAAGCTTGTTTTTGTAGCACTGCCTGCAGAAACTCTCACCATTCCAAATTTGTATAAAATATTTTATTACAGTAGGCTGTTGACACATAAGACAGTCTGTCTGTTGTAGGTATCTTTAGAAAGAATACACCATGGAAACAAAGAGTTTGAATGGAAAACAACTCCCAGACTGTTTCTTATTGAAAATGTCCAGATTATTTCCCCCAGAAAATTAATGCCCAGTGGTGTGTTAAAAGAACAAACTACTTCCCAGCAGAAAAAAACCAAATACATTTATTAAATAGTGCAATATCAAATAAAATTTATAATCCTTAGTCTTTTAGTAAAAGGGAGAAGCACATAACTCTGAAATAACCCATTCCAAAGAAAACAAAAAGTGAGGATGATGATCACCTTGCTTTATGGGGTCCTCACTATTTAGAGTAAGAAATTTTCTTATCCTCTGCTCCTGTGACAGCAAAATTCTCTAAGGAGTTAAAGAACAGTCTTATGCTTAGATATGTAGTCCACTGGAATGAGTGCTGCAAGCAATGGGACTGAAGACTCCAAACCATTCTCTTTTTTAAGCTCGTAGAGCTTTGCGAAGAAATAGCCCAAGGATTACATTGCTCTCTGATACTCTCTGTATGTCAGTATGTTGAGCTGTCAGGCAGAGAACATTTACTTGGATCCTTACTTCAGCCTTGTCATGAGGGCCAGAAACAAGAGAAGCAGAGCTTGATGCATTTAGAAATAGAAAATTTCCTCTACAAAGATGCAGTTGGATGAGTCTTATTTGTTATAGCAGAGGAGATGGCTGCTAACTCCTTGGAAGTAAAGATGCAGTACTGGTGTAAATCAGAGCAGAGCTGTGTACCTCATTTTATTTCAGACTGACTAAAAGGCATATTGCTGGCGGCCTGGTACATCTCTTATACTAGAAACCATCATATCTCTCAACTGGCTCCTGGGCTTGCCTTTGTAATGCTGTCAATTCTGCCACACCTAGTGTTTCTAGGATGGCTGGGGAGAGCTGAGAAGCCAGGCCCAAAACCCTAGCAGAGATTGTAAACAGTACAGTAAAAAATCTCATTAAAAAAAAAGAAAAAAAAAAAAAAGAAAAAAAAAGAAGAAAAAAGAGAGAGAAAAAAAAGAAGGTGTTTTGTTTCTCATGCAGGCTGTTACAAGAAAAATATAGCTGGAGAGAAAAAGCTAGTAATTTAGTTGATGAGAAGCGAGAGAAAAGATCTTTTTCTAGTACACTGACAAGTATGCAGTGCCTGAAGAATGCTATGTTTGTTAGCATTAGGAGTCCTATGATGTCTCCAATAAAGAAACTTGGGGGGAAAAAAGTTTCTGCAAAACTTAATATTTTACTTTCATCATTTTTCCTTCTAAAAATAAAACTAAGGAGATTTTACCTTATCTTTGCTCATTGGCATTAAGGGTTAGAGCCTTGTCTAGGACAGCCTGTCTAGATTTCTTTCACAGTCCCTGGAGATAAACCAGGAAAGAAACAGAATTTAGTTCATTTGTTTCACCCTGAAGTCATCTTCCGGTTGCCTGAATGGGAAGAAAACCAGCTTCAAACCCTTCTTCCAGGGTCGATGAAGAAATTTTGTTTTCAGTGAAACTGAAAATGTTTAACATACTTTGTCAAGTCATAGTAATTTGGTCATGTGGTACTTCAATGGGTGAATGGTGATGTGAACCATCTCATCAAGCAATATGTCTTCTCAGGGGTGAAGATTGGAATTACAGTATCACAAACACACTGGCATTTTCTTCACTAGTAATTTCCCTCAAGGATTAATTTGGGTATGCCATCTTGAGTTCAGCATTCACTACTGTGAATGTTCTAGAATGGTCTACAATCAGATCTATATAGCAAATTAAAAACTAAAGAAATTTGTTTTCACACACCAGAAATGATGACTTTCTAATCATCAATATTCTGCCTTATGCTGCCTTTCATTCCCTATTATACCAGTCTGGACTGCAATACTAGCCAGAAATAGAAGGCACACAACTATTAAATAAAAGAAGGGTGATGTATTTTGTTTCTTTTCTTCTTACCCATGCAGTAATAAAGTAAGCACATCTGCAATTCAGTTTTATAGCTGGGGTGTTGCTAAGCATTATGGATAGCCTTTGTATAAAATCTAATCTCTCTCGTGTTATGCCAAAGATCCAGATGCTTCCTTCAAGCCTTACGGTAGAATCTGTAGGATCGTACAGGCACTTTCAAGCCTGCACATTCAATGTGTGATAGAATATGCACAGGTTCAAGTGTTGAAAGAGATAAGTCAGCTCAACTTGCCCAACACTTTAGCACCAGCTACCACCTCTAGACATAGCAAGTGGAAGGGCCATGGAGGAAATATGGTTGTCTGATGATTCAGGTGAGGAAGACAAGGCATCAGAAATACAAAGGTTTTCAGAGGGGGTGTTTTTGCAGGCCATGTTTTGTGCAGCTGTGCTTATACCTGGTTTATACCACAGCTGTGCTGTGCCTAAAACACTGAGAGAATTCCTGAGCTTTTCATCACAGAGAAAGTAAGGAAGGTTATATGGGAAAGAGGGAAGTGGGGTACCCAACAAGAGTAAACAACACTTCGTAAAATGAACTGCACTTCCCTAAATCCCAGTCTACACAACTTTAGAAAGAATGAGGCAAGGAACTTAAATTACATGGCTGAACATTTGCTAATGCAGTTTGGGCAGGGTGAAATGACTACTAGGGAAGCCTTTTCTACCCAACACCAGTTTCTACTACCAAGTTGCTTTCTACTACCTTTCCACTACCTGTGCCAGTACAGACTGACAGCAGGAACATGACGCAGAGGCGCAATGTCAAAATGAGCATTTGGTGATGGCTCGCTACAGTTACCCTGTTAAAAAGCATTCTGTTGAAGTGCATGAATGGTAAAGCACTTCCAAACTGGAATGTATTCAGTTGTGGAGAGCCCACAGTCCATTGAGACTAATTGCTGACTAATTCTCTTGTGCTTGTGCTGAGGAAACCCACCAAAATTGGTAAATGTATATACAGTACTGGAGTGATCTGGGCATAGACCTGGGCCTTCCTGCAGAACAGATGCCTTGAAACAATCATTCCAAGCTAGTCATCAAACTTCAACAATTACTAAGCCAAAAAAACTGAAATCTCATCCTCAATTACCTTATATGCAATTTATAAAGCTGTCAGATGCTCTCACTGGAACATTATAAGATCTACTGTGAATCATAAAGCTCTGAGATACTACCATGGTTATGAGCATCTAACATGTTTGTGTTGTAACTTGGTCTAACAACATTAATTTTGTAACAAAGAGAAAGCAGTACTAAAAGACAAAGCTGATTCATGGGACTTTCAAGAAAGGATTGAGTTCTTCTGTTGTCACATAGAATTCAGGACAGAATTCAGCCCTAGTGGCTTTTCAGGGAAGTGCTGTGTGGAACAGTCTTAGACTAGTCCACATCACAAAATCATTATTCTCATTGATTTTGAAAGCAGCACTACTTATAATATGAAGCATTACTTCATAATATGAAGTTTAGGCTTCATTTTGCTGAAATTTCAAGTGCATTATGTAAAAGCACATATGATTGCTCATGCTCACATATAGAAAAAAGAAGAATTCACACAACGTGATGAGTTTTCCAGACTACAAATCTCTCTATAAGGAAACTAGCAAGATGTATTTTAGAGTTCATTGACATGGTCGACAAGCGAAAATTAAAAAGCTCAAATGCTCAAACCAGAAGTATACAACAAATGGATTTTTATTGACTGTTTAGGATAAATGGATTAACTAAAAAAAAAAAATATTACAAACTGGTGCAGTACCATGAAATTCATTTGAAGGTGTGTAAATGCCGTTTTCAGCCTGCACAGCTCCTGCAGCGCTGGAGCCCGTTCTCGTTGCAAGCAGTACACTTGAGGGCTTTGAAGGAGTCCGTAAAGCAGTTCCGGAACACGGACATCTTGCTCCCATGGCACGCTGAGCACGGCAGGAAACCAAAGCCCCCGCAAGAGAGGCACTCCTGAGGGTGCTGCACTCTCTGCTCAAAGAATGGAAGAAAGACAAAAATGTTACCTTATCAACCACCATAAGGTCTAGGACAATGAGGACTCCAGGACAGCTAAAAATACCCATCCTGCTTCCCATTTTGGGCAAGACCCACCACCCCATCCCATGGCACCATGGAAGAGTAGTAAGTCAGCCTTTTCCTTTGGTCAGATCCACATGCAATGTCTGAGAGGCTCACTGCAGGTCCATTGGTCACTTTATACCTCAGTAGCCTATTTATACTTGCCACAATAGCAAGCTAAAGGACAGTTTGCATGCATTACTTGGAGATGTTGTTTACGTCTGGATTAAATCTAGGAGGTATTGTGATGAACTGAATCCAAACTTCAGGCAGTTCATGCTGATGTTATGTTTTCTATGCTGTATGTTAAGATATTATGACTTTCAGTATTTGCATGCTTATGCTGAATATATTATATTTATTACAGTTAAAGCTGGTGATATTAAAAAGCAATTCATAGTTTCTGACAAGTAGTACTCAAGGAAATAAGTGGTGTATTCAAATTTACGGGCGTAGAATGCTAAAGCTTTAAGCATAAAGAAGAAAGATCATCAGTGTTCAACAGTTATATCCAAAGACAATTGCTTCAAGGAAGGCTTGAGGCCTCTCAATTGTCCCAATTCCCAAGTAAGACAATAAATTTTCTCTATTTTTTCTATTGGATTAAAGACAGTGGAGCACAGAAGGAGAGATTTCAAAGACACTTTTAAGTTTCACTTGCTAAAAATGCAGCTAGTTTATTTAATGATTGCCTTGAAGTTCAAATCAGAGAAAGGAAAGGTATGCCACTTTGGGTACTTACCACCGCATGTTTTAGCATTGCACTGGTAAGGACTTTGCAGGTTTATTCAAAAAGAAAGAACAAAAATCCATATAATTCCTGCTACTGTTAGTCTGAGGAATTATGTACCACTAAAAATTAGTGACAAATTATTACCAGAGTATAGTAAAATATCCACAGAAAATGTAGTACCTGGAACATCAGTAGGAAAAATGAAAATATTTCTGCAAATCCATTAATAATAGGATTCATCAATTGAAAACTCAGATAACCATGCAAACAAGGCATTTTTTTATTTTTGTTCTGTGGCTCATAAACTTGCTGCTTTTCTTCACAAGGTGAACAGCTCCTACTACTATCAGCTCATCCAGGGACAGTGATTGCAAATATTTAATGTAAAACTAACACTCTTTTTATCTCAGGTGTGCTCCCATCCTTCGTAATTTTTGATGATTGTTTGCTTCATTGAACACTATTGCAAATAATCTCAAAATTTTAAAAGAATAATACTTTTAATCTTTACATTCATTATTGCTTGTTAGGCTTAAATACAGCTTTTTAAGCTGTAAGTATACAGATACCTTTAGGTGTAGTTAAAATAACTAATAAAAGTCAAGAAAACAAAGCAAAATTGCTTTAGCTCAGTTTCTTGAACAATGGCCATTTCCTCCTTGAGCAGATGGCAGTTTGCAGAACCACTTCCTGCATCTCCAGTAATGAAGAAACCTTACTGCCCCTTGCAATTGTAGCAAACTCATTTTTGAGAAAAACAAAAGAGAGAAAGAAAAAAACAAACCAACCAAACATACACACGCACAAAAAAAAAGCCATCAAAAGGTAGTGAAGCAGTGGTGTATTCAGTGAGCTGTTATCAGTTTCCTGTAGCCTGACATTGTTTGTCTTATGTATGTGCTTTTTGTCCCAAGATTAGGACACGCTTTAGGCTAGTAAACAACATTATGTGGCCCCCACATAAAAACAGGGTGTAAAAAAGAGTAAAACAACAATAAAAAAAGCATTTGGGATCATCAGTTTATAGCAGAAGAAAAGGAAATGGTAAAGAAGGAAATCTACTTGATTAAAACTAATAATTCCCTATATTTATTTGCAGGAATAATGTTACCTCAATTTTGGTTAAGAGATCCTGTAGTTCCCCAGATTCATTCATTAATAAAATTTTCTCAGCGCCCTATTAGGAAAAAGAAGATGAAAAATGTCAGCCATTTCACCATGAAAAAAACAGAGATGATTAGAAGACTTGGTCTTGAAATTTTAAACAGGCTGAGGACAAATTTGACTCACATTAATTATATTGCAATTAGGTCACCCTTAGTAAAGCTAGAAGGAGAGGAGAATCTAATCACAGGTCTGGTAGTAATGCCTGAAATTTGTTAGCAGGTGACATATCACATTGCCTTTTCTGTAAAATGTGACACAACTTGGAAATTCTGATTGTATACCCTTTATTTTACAGGGTATGTTTCATCACAGAATAAGAAATATTTCTAGTTCTCATGTCAAAAAATTACAATTATATACACATACAACACATCAGAGAATGCAGTAAAATGAGAAGAGGAGATTGTATTTCAAATATTCTGGCAGCTGAGCATTGAATTAAGACATAATGTGCCTAATGTATAACACAAGGAGGAAAAGAGTAATGAAAATACTCTAACAACATTAAAGTCAGACACAACAATGAGTAATAATAACTTAGTCTGACTACATTAGGCCTCTTAGGGTTTCTGTGTCCTGAACCAGGGCTCTACTGAAGTGCTGGGGATTTTTTTCCTCCTGAAAGTACATGTTGAGGGACCTGCAGACAAAACTAAAGTGACAGAGAGAATATGGATCTTTTTGTTCCCTTCTCATTGGAGGCCACATTTGAATGTCTATACTTCACTTATGTAACCAAATCAGTTGAATACTAAATATTGTGAGACACTTGCAGATACTTTTGATCAGAAGTCAACAAAAGGGAGGAAACTGAGGCACAGATACACAGGACTTACTTGCTGCCAGGGGTAATTGGCCACATCTTCACCACATGGTGAATTCATGCCCTTGTGCTGCCCCAGTTTGCTGGTCCCTGCATATCCAGATTGCTAAATTTTGTCTTTGAGTTTGCTTCTAGCATTACCTAGAAGGTGTAGTGGGACCCTGGCACAGGACTGAGGTGCAGAGGGATGCTGGCATACATCTCAGATGTGCCATTAGCTTGAGCTGCCTGTGCTCAGCCCCAGCTCCTCACCAGCACTTCTCCTGGTTTCTGGGAGGTACAGGAAAAGCTGCTGGTGGGCACAGGCAACATGTGCCCATCTCTAAGGGTCCAGCCATGCACAGAACCTTGCTGGGAACTACTGAGGCTACAAGTGTGTAGCCCAAAAGACAACAAAAGGCAACCAAACCTCTTAAAGGTCTTTTTATGACACCCTACTAAGGTTGTTTTCCCTCTAGAAAGTCTTTTCACTCTAGGTTTGTACAACATCGAAATCACCTTTGATTCTGTGTTTGATGATTTTCATTTTCGTTAAAAAGGAAAAGGTTAATATTATGGTGGATGGAGAAAGCCACTTTTTCAGTGGACACTACTCTTACAGCGTTATACTTTCAAAGAGATATTTTAAAAAAGAAGTATCACACAGGGTAATTAGTTGTTGTTAATCACATAAAATGATTACTGTGCTGACTCTTCTACTGAAATCCATTACAGATCATGGACACAGAGTGCACCAGCTCCAACACATGCATAGGGCAGTCTGTGTCCCAGCAGAGGAGCTTTTAGCAGTCTGCTGGCCCCTTTCACACTTGTCCTCTCACTTTTGCTTTCACACAGAAGAGCAGGCAATGGGACCAATTGGCACAACAGTGAGGACTGGCCAAGGCAGCCCATGGAGAATTAGCTTGGGGTCTGAATACACTCCAGCAGCTTAAGACAAAGATTGTGCTGCTCAACTAAGTAGAGACATTAAGGATTTGCAAGTTTATTGATGATAGGATTGCAGCACTCCAAATTCCTTAAGTTAGACAAGCCTCAATTTGCCCTCTTCAGGAAAAGCTTTCTTCTCTGTTGCCACAGGGAAAAAGCATTCCTGTGACTTCTGCCCCATGTTACAATGATATTGAATGATAATGCTAATTGCCTTTCATAACACAGTAATTAAAAGTTTGACAGGTTTCCCATTACAGATTTATATTTTAAACTATTTATGTTTCTGGTGACATTCAGTCAGTCAGCTGTGTTCTTTCAAAGTAGAAAGCTGTGTTTTTTAAATTAAAACCAAACATCAGAATGGCTATCAAAGTTTTTTTAAGTGTTCCACTCTGTCTTCTCTGATTAATGGCTGCCCAAAGTAAAATATAAATAAAAGTCTGTAGAAGTTAACCTTCCTTCTGCGTCTTTGAGTCTTAACACAGAGTCCATAATTAATAGAGTAATTAAAGCAGCTGTCAAGTAAGCTGACCAGAAGGTGATGTCTTTCTTTTTCTTTCTAGGTTGTGCTCAGTCCACAATTACTCACAAAGGTATGTGAAACCTTAAACAGTCTGTCCCTCCAGAGACTAACATAAGGAGCATGAGAGACAGTGGGCATAATCTTTAGAGAATCAGCAGGAAGAAGTGAATTTTCAGTTTTGTTACCCAGTTCAATTTCAAGGCAGAAATCTGTCAATCCTACTACCCTATCTACTAAGTTGAAGCTCTGCCATGCTGGAGGACTGCAGGGATTGTAGTCAGATATTTGCTTTTCTTTTGTCAAGGAAATGCCACAGACTTGGCTAAATAGTTCAACAATTTTCCCAGACCATTTTAATTAATAAAATTATCTTCCCAATTATCCCTTGAGAACAACCAAGCATTAACATCACATTTTAAATATTGAATTCTCATCTATAATTCCCATCAACTGTAGAACTAGGACAAGGTCCACTAAGTTTTCTACTGCCCCAGCTCTGTCTTGTCAGTAAACCTGTCTGTTGCTACCTATTTCGGATATAAACCATTACCATTTCCACAATGTAATCCTTCATCAAGGAATAAACATAGATATATGGCTCTGCATTTGGCTTTACTTGAACACCTGCAGGTTTTAGGAAGCAGCCTCTCTTCTGCATCATTCCTTATGTACTGAGAAAAATTACCAAGGCCCTGCAACATCCCTCTTGTGGACACATTTGCAGTGCAGATTAGTTGCATAGCCTGTTTCCTATTTTGCTAAGCACATGAGCAAGGCCTCTTGTTAAGGCAGCAGAAAATGCACCCACACACTTCACTCTCCTGCCTCTGCCATGCTCCTTCCTCTCTGTGACACCCTGAGGAGCTGAGCTGTGTGTGCCCTGCCTCTGCCTGCAGCTCACGCTCCCTGCAGCCTGCAACACCACTCCTCTCACAGCCAGGGGCCCCTTGGCAGCAGATGCACAGAGGGTACAAATGACTGCCCAGAAATTGAAAAAATTGACCCTGCAGTAGATCGCCTAAACCAGAAATTCTGGATTTGGTTTGCAAAGAATGGGAAAGGTTGATGTGTAAAAAGCAGTTTCCTGACAGGTTAAACTGCAAAATGGAGGAAACAAGTGGGGAAAAGGCTAGGTGACTGAATGCATTACATAATTATAAATATTATAATATTTA
>VWYO01023272.1:8101-37651 GCA_013400275.1 Rhadina sibilatrix
TTTTTTTTTTTTTTTTTTCATATTAGCCAGGAAGCTTAAGTTGTATAAAAATGGGACAAGATGCATTCCTTCATATAATGAAGATTTTGGTTATGATTTTGTAGTAACATATGTATTTTTATTTTATCTCTGACTCAATTGAAATTAACTGGATCCTATCCATGTTTAAAATTCTTAGTGCCGATAAGCTATTTAAAGGTAAACATCTATAGGGGGTAAACATATATAACAAAATTCTGTAAAGTCTGTATAGAACTGGCACATGAATCTTGTGCCTTTCTAGACTTTAGACTGAATGATATCACCTAAATTTAGAAGACTTATAGATATTCTTTTAGTGATGTAAAAAGTCCATTACATTAGGTTGAATTTCTAGTCAATGGAGAGGTGATAATGATTCAATGCAACTACTTTAGATGGAGATTTTTATATATATATATGTTTATATATATATATAAAAGAAGTGTTTGATGATTAGTTCTTTTCAGGAAGCAGCAAAAGCATGGCAACTGTATGAAGAAAGATAATGTGGAAGATGAGCACAGCGTAAGCAAGGCAATTAATGTACTGAGAAATGTATCTGAGCAGGGCAATAACAGTCTCTGTTGGTAATAACAGTTTCTGTTTACAGCCCAGAAGTCATCATGTGTGGCAATGAATGTCACAAGGAGAGACAATGAAGAAGCCAAACAAAAATCTCAGTTTTTCTAAAAGTCATGATTTAGGAAAAAAAGAAATCAAGGCTTTAATAAGGAGAAGTAGTAACTTATTCTTAAGTAGTGTAGTATGTTATAATAAAGCATCCATCTCATATCCTAGATATTCTTGAAAACATTTTGAAATATTGTAATTTGTCAGTTCTTATGCAGTAAGATATGGATTGAAAGTGTAGTCCTGCACGGAAACCCTGTAAAACAATGACTAGAAGAATCATTCTTAGACTTTGCTCTAGTGCATGGGAGAATGTATAATTTAATAGAGCTGAGATTAGAGCTGATAGTTTGTTGTGTTCAGCACTACCCAGCACTCATCAACTCATCAGTTCACGAAGAAGACTGAGTAAGATTCTTTCGATTTATCAATTTCTGGTCATTAGATGAAGCCTTACAGCTTGTGAAATTTTTGTGGTAATGGTTTTGCAGTGAAACCTGTTATCTGCTCACTTCTTGGTCTGATTGTGCAAAAGAGATATCTATGTGCATGTAAGTGGGTAATCATATTTTCTTTATTTTTCTTCATAGACCTGTTGCAGAGAAAAGTGAGGAAATTTGACAGGTTTGAAATAATGCTAGAATAGTATGCACAGTACAATTTTGTGCCATGTCTGTGGCATATATTGCTGAACTACGTGGAATGTGTTAGTCACATCATAGATAATATTTTTCTAATACTGTTTTTTCCCGATTTACATGTTCATTTAAAAAAAAGAAAAAAAACCACAATAGTTCCATAGTGTTTGAAATTTCTTTGAAAATAATGTAATTTAAATAAGCTAAACACAGCTACCAGTAAATAATCTAACTAGTCCCTTAAATTATACTTGCATCATTCTTCTTTGCAATCATATTTTCTTCATTTCTCTTGCCTATATTCATAATTCCATGGGTATAGGGAAGTCTTCTATCTGACTGCATCAGACCAAGAATTAAGTTTATTGTGTTTGATTGTTATCTTGTAATTTCAAACTATCTTGTAGAGCACAGATTTTTCGTAGCCTTTCCATAGTTGCAATGTAGCTCCTATTTGGGTCAGAACAGAAGACAGTTTTGTGTCAGAGGTAAGGATGAAAAAATTTGTCAGTATGTATTTTTAAATAAGAATTGAAGTGCAGACACTGTAATGGTAGCTGATAACTCTCATGGATTTTTAGCTAAATATTCAGCATCAGCCTGTATTTTAAAAATCCCTTGTGTTTTGCTTTTTGATCCTAAGTTAAAAAAGTAAAATAAAAATTTTTAAAAAATTGGGAAAAGAAAAAAGAAAAAAGAAAAAAGAAAAAAGAAAAAAGAAAAAAGCTGGTTAAGACCTCCTGGAAAAGTTCTCTATAAGAATTTAACAGATAGCATGCTGAATACGATTGAGTGACAGTACCTGATACCTGTTTTGCAAATATTTGAAAGCAACACACAAAACTTGAATGACCTGTGTAAAGACTAACGGGTCCAAGCAATCTTTTTCACAGTAAGTATCCCTACTGGTTTAAACTCAGTTATGTGTAATATTCCTAGGCAGCTGTGTTTTGGTATAATGAAAATGCAATTACAAATATTACTCCACTAGTCCATTTTCTCTTCTCTCTAAATTGCAGTTTTGGGTTTTCTGCTCTTTTTAAACAAGTTGCATTCCTCTCCAGAAGACACAGCTTAAATTGAAAATGTCTTTATCTCTGGATATTACAGTCTGTATTAAGCATATCTATTAATTTGCTTTCAAAACCTAATACTATCTTCATGCTATCATCAGAGATAAACTGATAGGTTTTGATTTGAGAACTATGGAAACGGGTGGGTACCCTTAACATATTCTAAGCAGCTTTGAATTGAGTTGATTTGCACAGGACATGCTGGACCACACCTTTTATGAAAGCAACTGAAAGCAGCAGTCTGTGTGTGTGAAAGGATGTACTGCTCTGAGCGTAGTAGGTGTAGAAGACCCCTGTAATCAATAATCACCTCTAAGGTCCATGGCTCTCTATAAGACTGTGTTTTTATTTACAGACCAAAACTGTAGAAACTGTCCTAGTATATCCAGAATAAGTCAAGTCTCCTCCTGAGTTTGTCTCAAACTGGACACTGGAAGGGAGGAGTAGGTGCCTGCAGGTCAAGAATTAACAGATCTTAAAACAGCATCACAAGACTCCCTGTGCCACAAGTACACAAAATCAAGCTCCTAAATAAAAAGAGAAGCATAAATGATAGCAGTGGATCACAGTTAATACTGTTGCAGGTTCTGAAGTCAAACAGGCTCAAGGATCCTGAAAAGATCACCAGTCCTAGCTCCAGCATTGATCCAGCTGGTAGGGTGTCCAAGTTCCTGTGACCACCATCTGGGCTTCATGGAGGCACCTTTTCATGGCTATGTTTCCCCACCCTGGAGATAAGTTTCTTGCTTTCTATATAAATTAGTTATCAGGGGCAGATTGTTCTTCCAGGCCTTTCTGAAAATAGGTTTGAGGGCTTTGGAGGGCTTTGGTGGTATTAATCAACCTGTACAGGGTCAGCCTTTGATCAATAGATCAGTCTGCATTTTGACCTCTGTCCTGTGCTTGAACTGTACTGTGTTGTGCTTATTTTCAGGAGCCAGAACAAGGACATTTGTCCCAGAAAATGCTGCTGTATCTCCAGTGTACCCCTTCTCCAGTCACATCACGTTCTTTACCACAACATGTTCTTTCCAACAACCTTTGGTTGTCTCCATGGCTATTTAACTATAGGTGTTTGATACACACTCATAAGATCGCTTGTCTTCTGGGCATTATTATTTCAAATGCTGTGTGAATACAGAGTATAATAAATTATAGTCTGTCTCAAATAATTTGTAGTTCTGAAGTAGATCTGTCTGATCACTGGGGGCATTGATTTTAATTTCTAATATCATGGTATATTCCTAAAGTGGAATATTCCTAAGTTTAGCACAAATCTTTCCTTCCTGTGGATGGATGAGATAGCTAACTTTTAAACATTATTTGCACTAGCCAGTAATTTCTAGAAAGTACTTGTACCTTTTCAGTTAGCAGCAGCAATGAGGAAAACCTGATCAAAACTCAGGTCTTGTGAAGTTCATTTATAGCCTATTTTTTAAAGTATTTCAGACACCTGAAGGTGTTAGAGATTAAAAGACTGTATCTGAAATGTTAGAATAAACACTAATGGAAATGGGCAAATGGGAATAGTACCTGTTATCAGTGTCCAGAAAAATCAATCTTCAAAATTGCATCTGTTCACTGAAGTTCTTTTTTTGCTTTATGTTTGCTCTTGATTGAGCTAGTGTTCTGCATTTAAATTAGTAGGAATGTAGTCCATTAATCAAGTAAAGTGATTATTCTCATAATATCATTTATTATACCACATTTAAATACTGTGATCAGTTCTGGGATCAGGCAGAAGGAATTTTCCTAAAAGTCACTTTCTAATAAGTGAAACTGATCAAAACAGATGGTGCTCTTTATACTTGGAAACAAGGGAGGTTCTAGCCTGATTTAAAGAAAAGTCATTATGATAATTAAACATGGGAAAGTTTTTTCCAAGAAGTTGTGGAATTCTTGTCTTTGGGCATTTTTGAGACCTGACTCAAAAGCGACCTGAAGAGTCCCTTGTTGTGAAATAGTGAGCATTGCCCTGAGCAGCATCCTGGCTTATAAAACTTGCTAGGTGAACCTGTAACACCGTGATTTATGTACATTTATTGCAATAGGCTAAACAGCATGAAACTTATACACGTATGTAGTACAAAAAATACAAACATTGATTAAAGAATCTATACCTTAGGATTTTTACACTAGACAATCTGATATCATAGATCATCCTTAAAATAAGGAAAAACAATAATTATCCATAATAAACCAGTATTAATTTTTCTTACTTTGTAAGTAGAGAATTCTAAAGCTCAGATTACATTGTTTCTTTTTCCTAAAGCCATCTTGCATGTCTTGTAGGTTGTTTCTTCCTTTTTTTACAACTCTGTACAAATTTTCTGTGCTTCAAAGTAATATAAAAATAATTAAATAAGATAAGCCATCAGAACAAAACTGTGAAACTACCAAGTTATGTTTTAGATTGTTCAGTAATGTCAAATTCACTAAAAAATAACACTTATTTGTATATATTTAAATAAAAAATTATGTTTGCTTTGTCTAGCAAACATTGTCCTCACAAGAAAAAGGTGTTTTCCAATTCAATCTTCAAATATCTCTCAGCAAAAGAGTATAAAAACCTGCTTCAGTTTCACCAAGTGCTTGGTTTTCAGGTTTTGTTGGATTGACATGACATGAAAGATACTTAGATTTTTAATGAGACAGTAAATTTCTGATCTAGTTTTACTTTAAAGTAATAGAAGAATTCAGGTCAAAATGTTTAATTAGAACCCAATCAACATTTTTGAACAGCAAATAAGTATTACTTTGGAGATCCAAATGAAATAGTTCTTTGTCAAGTAGATGCTTTTAAGACGAGAGGTGTTTTAACATTACATTAAGAGCTTCAAAGTGGAAAATTTGATTTTCTGTACTGTAATGTGTTTGAAATATTATTGTGAAGAAAATTCTATTTTTCAAAGTGACAGATGAATTATTCAGATATCTTTGATTATAAGATACATCAAAAAAATTCTTTCATAAAGGCTGCCTATAAGAGGGTTTTTAACAGAGTGGCTTTAATGATTTGAGAAATTATAGAAATATGTTAATATTGATTTAATAATTAAAATCTGTATTTTTAAATTATTGTGCTGGAATCTTGTTCCATTCTACTGTGATGCAGTGATTTTAATTTTTTTTTACTCAAATATATTATGCACATGCATTAACTTGTATTCATTATCAAAGATTTGAAGACATGATTTAAGCACAAAATAAAAGTCTCTCTCAACAGTGTGCCTCCAAGACCAGGCATAGTGATTAAAGCTCTTAAATGATTAGAATAATTCTGCACATTGGAATTAAAATTTAAAGTTCTACAAAAGTATCCTGAGGAAGAGAGAACTGAAAATTTTATTTTAATGAACAACATTGTAACAAAGAATAATTTATCTAGACATGTTTGCTTGTTTTAGCTACAATTGATAAAATAGCATTTAGATATGAACCCATCATAATGCACAGCAATTTCAAAGCCATGAATTAAAATAGACTGATTGTATATAATCTGGTTTTAATCTATTGCCAGACTCAACATCTTTCTACTATCTATTGTCTTATCCTTTATCTTTTTTTTTTTCTTTTTTTTTTCTTTTTTTTTCTTTTCTCAGAGCCTGCAAGGTGCTTGTGAGTGTCCTCAGCTTCTTTTGGAAAACCTTTCCAGGGATGCTACTGTGCACCTCACAGGACAGGATGCAATTCCTTATTTTGCTCTAGTATTTTTTTTTCTGTGAATTGTGTTTATTACCCTTGCTTGGTGATTAACAATGCCACTTTTACTGCTAACTATTTATTTTCTGTTATATTCATGATTTGTAATTTTGATGAGAAAAACCATTTTGCCTGACGTATTTTTTCCTAGTTAATTTCTGTGATTTAACATATATTAATTTTCTTTTAAGATGCAAAATGCTGACACAGTGGTTATAAAAACCTAATCCTAAATAGGACCAATTGTCTGTAATTCTATTGGTGTCAATGGAAGAATAAGTGCTTTGATGTTTACAGGTGGCACTTGGAACCTTTCAGAGCCAAACTGTATTCAACCTTATCAGTATCAGCAATAGTTTAGAATGCTAATCTTCAATATTGTTTTTTCTTTTAATATTGCTGTTAAGTATAATGCAACCACACTGTAGAAACTTTCAGTCACTATTTTCTTTATAACCTCTCTTGTTTTTCTTTTTCTTTTACAGCAGATTTGCTGGATAGACTTTGTGATGGCTGCATTTTAAATCTGTTCTTTTTTTTTCTGTCAATTACCACAGGTTTAGTCCCTATGAGTGGTATAATCCACATCCTTGCAACCCTGATTCAGACGTGGTGGAAAACAATTTTACCTTGCTAAATAGTTTCTGGTTTGGAGTTGGAGCTCTCATGCAGCAAGGTATACGATTCAGTCTGCTCTTCCTCTTGGGCACCATGTCCCACTTTTTGCTGGGGGTAACAGCTCTCTGGCGCAAGTCACTTGTGTGGGTGCCTCTGTGCATGTAGCCATAAACCAGCTTTTTTATGATTATCCAGGCATTCCCACCACCTTAGGAATTAGGTAAAAATTTTAAAAATTAAAAAAATACAGCACTTATATGGTTTATTTCCTAAACAGGAGAGCCTTACTGCATAATTAAATTAGTTAATCTGTCCATTACCTAAAAACCCCTCCATTTAAACAACCAAAAAAAGAGTATATCTTTTTCAGATAAAAGTATAATGTAAAAATCTATAATTTGTTTACTTTTGGTCTTGAAACCTTTCAGAAGAGGTTTCTTCAGAACTATAGAAATATTTTATCTAGTAGCTAAAACCTGTAAAATGAAATAATATAGGAGATTTAATCCTGTCCAGCCATAACTTATATTTTTAAAATCAGAATGACCATTTTTAAAGATTTAAATAAAAAGTCTATATTCAGAAATCCATGCCCTGAGAAACTGATGCCATTGTGGACAATAAAATTGGCAGCTGTGTAATCATATTGCTGAGTAAAACCAACAAACAGTTTTAACTATAACTGTCTTAGTAAAATGCTTAAGCACATTCTTAGAAATCCATAATTTCCTTGCCTTATTCCTCTTATTTTGAAAACATACCAAATATATATATCCATAAAAATATATCACCATTTTATTGCCCTTTTCCATACGGATTTGAACACAGTCATATAATATCAGACACATTTGAATAGCACAGATTCAGCTTTTGCTCTGACATTTCACTGGGCAGTATAGTGTAATACAAAAGACTATTAGTCCTGCCAAGGAGCCATTAAAAGGAATGACTTTTCTTTCTGGAAAAATAACCATTGCATATCCCCCTCCCAAAAAACCCAAAAACCATAGCAAATATTGTCAGGAACCAGTGCATATTGGCAGAGTTCTTTTAATGGAAATACCTGACCAATAATTTTTAAAACTTCCCATTATAAGTACACTAACTATAAATAAATACTGGTTTTAACTCATCAAATGATTTCATGAAGATTTCTGTAACTGCAGTAACTATACTCTCATATATCAGGTTGGTAGGCTTAAAAAGTCTCCAATGCCTCAGCAGAAAGGGTACTGTGCTCAGAAAAACATGAATTAATGGGTAAAAAGAAATCAGGATTTCAAATCAGAAATAAAAATACATCTGTAGTTGGTTAAGTGTTTACTATCAACTAGGTTGTCAATATACATTTCAAGTAATTATATAGTTGAAGCACAATTGCCAAATACATGTTTGTAAGATAATGATTGCTTTTAAGGATGCTATCAAAAATGGGATGCTGAATGGAAGAAGATATTTTGAATTCCATTCACAGTTCTCAGGACTGTTGGAATCTTTATCAATGCTGAGTTTTGTTTCTTATGTGGCTGTATGCTCCTTCATATTTCTGGAGGATGGAAAAAGCAATTTAGATTTTCACATCATCTTTTTGTGAGAAAAAGGTATTTTAGTCTGTAACATCTCAACATTGTTTTTGAGAATCAAGATAAGAAAAAAAACCCCAACCTTCATTTTTAAAAGATATCTTTGGAGGATAATAGTTTTCCTTGAAGGAAAACTACTTTTTCAGAATTAAGGCTGACCCTCTGTCCTTGCCTTATATTATTTTACCTTTATTCTGTTCATCCTTTAATAAACCTTAAAGACACCATTTTAAGGATGCAGTATCAGTCTTGATTTTGATGATTGCTTAAAAAAACCTCAAAACCCTAAAGTCATCTAAATGTAGGCTTTTAGACAAGCATAGAAGTTCTCACCTAATAGCAGTAGTTTTCCACTAGAAACAATATAGAAACATTTGGGCCATACTCATATTAAGTTATTAAATGCTGCATTTTTACAAAATATTTGCTTAGTGCTGGAGGGTACATGATAGAGGAAACTCATACATGTCTTGCTGGCACCTCTCGCTCCCAGGAAACTGTGGGATATGGTGCTGGACATGACGTTACCTTGGGTGCATGACAGTCAGCCCCTGACCAGGCTCTGTTTCATGGGCCCAGGTGGCACTCGGTTTCAGTCCTTGGTAAGGTATGAACTTGTGGTGGTAACTGGGGTGACTGCGGCGAAAGTCTCCACTCTGCTTTTCTTTCCAGTCCTCTCTGACTTTACTGGTGTTGGTTTTTAAAATGAAATGAGAGCAATTAAAAAGAGTTCATGATAGTGGGCTTGTTGGGAAATCTCTTAGTGTTATGGTGTCTAAGTGTCTGACTAACAGGGCCTAGGAGCAACTGCATCAGACAGGTACTTTTCTACTTTTTCCCTTGCAGAATTCTAGGCAGAGTCTGGCGCTGGAGTTGGCTGTCATGTCCAAGTCTGTCAGCCTTTTTTGTTTGAAACAGCAAGGGTAAGATGAACTGCAGGGTAAGATGGGCTGTTTTTGAATACTGTAGTCCAGTTATGATACCACTTCTTTTTTTCCTTTTCTTTTGTTTTCTTCCTCCCTCCCCAGTCGTTCTGTTCTTTTCTTGGAATTGAGTTTGGAAGTTTGACATAATCTTTCACCTCTATGAAGATGTGTTACCTTGCTGGACCAGTTCCTTAACTAATTCAATATAAACACTAAAATTTAACAGGAATAAAATAGTCCATCTTGCCTTCATTCCATTTTACCCAGGAGATTTAAGAGCAAACATAGTAACCAATTAACAAAAAAAGGTTGTTTCGGTACAATGATATAGTGGATATGGTGAAACTGTTTCCTTGAAAACAAGTTTCCAGATACTTCTAAAAGATCTTACATGAAGTTCTTAAAATGAAGCTTGAAATTGTTTATTTGACATCATTATAAATTTCATTTCATTCAATTATAACATTGTGGAAAAAAATCCATACATGCTCATTTATAATAAATATTTGTAATTGTATATTACAGTGAATTTAATTTATTCCTATTTTTAGTAATTAGACACAAGAGGAGTTTATGTGCTTCAATTTGTCTCATTAGACTCTAAATTAGCATTAAAAATTATGCAAATTACTATACAGTGTCTATCTCCCCCTCCATTCTCTAGTGCCATGAGCAGGCAACTCCAGCAATGCATTATAATCTATCTTTATCTAGTTTATGTGTAGAAGTCTAATATTTTTATTGCTATTCTATTAAATTGAAGTGTGTAGCATAGCCATCCATATTTATATGAAATTGTGGGGCTAAACATAGAGATGGGAGATGTTAATACTTTTTTTATCCAAACATTTAATAAACCATCCTTTACAGCAATGCAAATGACAAAACTCAAGAGCATATTTATAATAGATTTAAGATTTTGTTTTTCAGATATAAAATCCTTTATTTCACATCTGGTACCTTCATCAATTGCTTATTTTTTTCTGGAAAGCAAGTTGAAGTAACTGCTTTTTTTAAATTGGTATTTATATATGTACGTCTAGAAATTTTAAAATGACGCTGATGATTGACTCTCCCATTACTATATTTTGATCTCCACAGCTCCAAAAATATTTGTCTTTATATATTTAACCAGTTATTTTGCATTTCAGTTGTGTGTGTTTGTACAAGCAATACACGTAAACCTATATCTTAAATATGTTTTTGCACAGTGATTCCATCTCCCCACTGTGGCAAAAAGTGCTGAACACTTATTAATTGTTTTCTGTGCATCCGTTTCACCTTTCTCCCCTGGTTTTCGTTAGGTTCTGAGCTCATGCCTAAAGCCCTCTCCACCAGGATAGTGGGAGGCATTTGGTGGTTTTTCACACTTATCATCATTTCCTCGTACACTGCTAACCTAGCCGCCTTTCTGACAGTGGAACGTATGGAGTCCCCTATTGATTCTGCTGATGATTTGGCCAAGCAGACAAAGATAGAATATGGGGCAGTTGAAGATGGAGCAACCATGACTTTTTTCAAGGTAAGTTTTATATTCTGAGATGTTATATCCTGATTTTGGGGGGAAGGCTTTTACACCTTGCTGAAGGGCAACTGGTATGATTCCTGATGTCAAAAACAAGAGAATCCTTTTTTATGATTAAAAAGAAAGCAAAAAAATCAAATAAAATATCTCTCACAGAAAAGAAATAGATGATTTGGTAGTTTTCTTTTAAAGAATTGAATTTATAGCAATTTATACATGAAGAAACCTGAATATTTTGCTCAGATTTTCTATAGCTGTGTACAAGATTAAGCTTTGTCATAATTAAAGTTAGTTTTACTTCAGCAGCTTTATACCTAATTGTAGTCTTTACTCAAGAAACTCTAAGGATATTAGTGGCTCTACTGAGGGAAACTTTTTGGACTTCATAATTTTGAGAAACTTTTGATTGAAATTTTAGATCCATGTAAAAAGCTCAGATTATCCCAGTTTTTCTGTTCCTTTTAACCTGCTGCTAAGATAATTCAATTTGAAATATACTGAAGATACTGAATTAGAGGAAAATATTTCTTGTCTAGCTTCATCAGGCATTTAAGCAGACTTAAATTAGTGATACGTACTTATGAAGGGAGAGAAAATGATTTGTTCTCTAACACCTTATGTTGGATAACACAGAGGTGTTTCAAATCTTCCAGAGAGATGTTTAACAATATTTGCCTGATCTTTGGTAATTTCTGAAGACTTTTGGCCAATATAATCTTGTTTTAAGAGTTATTATGCTATCACCTAAAGCTCTACATTGGCTGTCACACTGGCATTTGTAATCAGCAAACTGAGGTCCAAAGTAGCTTTTAAACTGGTACAGAAATTGAAGACTATGTGCTCAGTTTCACTCATGAAATTCAGAGACTGCGAAATTTGTTTACATATCAAGGCTAGATAATCTCTATTTAATCTTACAACCATAGACCTTGTACCCAATCAAAGCATACAAATAGTTTTAATTTAAAAAATAAATAATTTCTAAGGCTTTCAGCTTCTTCTTGGAAATAAAAATCATTCAACTCCAATATCTCAGAATGCTTCAGACTGCTTAACGTAAAACATGCATTGGGAATGTTCTGAGTATTCTCCTCAGAATACTCCTTGGAAAAGGAGCTGATGAAACTGATAGAAGTAACTAATCAATTAGAGATTTCATGTCAGGAAATATGTGAAGCTGTTAAAAGTAATGATGCTGAAAGTTTAAAGACTGAGTTTTTTTGAAAGAGTCAAAATTATTTTTGTCTTGAGATATAAAGAAATAGCACAAGCTATTTCTTGAATTACCAGAAAACATTATAGGGGTTTAAAGTAATTTTGGTACGGCAGAAAATTTTGATCTAATTCTATTTCAGATTCAAACTGTGGACACTGAAATATTAGGAAACAACTTTAAATTTTTAGTTTTCCTTTTCATCCTTAATTTTCTTATTCACTTTTTTTTTTTTTCTTTTATGTCCCTAATGTGTGCTTTCTAAGATTCTAAGTCACAGAGACTATTCCTCTTTCTGTGGATTTTTTTCCTCCGCATATTAATATAGTACTCCCTTTTCTGCACAATTATTCCTCCCTACTTTCTTTATTCTTCTGTTTACATTAGTCTAGATATATTTTGAGATTATCTAATATACCCAAAAACTAGAGAGGCCTTTTGTCTAATGAAATTGCATTTTCACATCCTTCATTGAAAATTTTTATTTGCAGTTGAAATAACCTAGACTTAAACGCAACAGATTTAGGGTGTCAGATCACATAATTTAGTATTACTTTTTTTTACATTAATGAGTTCTCCTCCTTCACTATGAAAGAAAAAGAGAAATCATAAGAAAACATAGAATTTCTTTATTTAGCTGATAAATTTTAGGTTAAATTAAGGTTTATCCTATTGAATATGAATATTTTCTGGAGTTTTTGTTTGAACAGATCATGATTAGCAAGTGTTCTATGACATGAAACTGAGCCAATAATTAAGAACTGTTCCAACTTGGAACCAACTGATTTGAAATATTTGTCTGTTGTTTACTATCTCATCTAGTAGTAAATTAATTTATATTATTTGCTACTACTATTATTATTTTTATTATTAATGGATATTATTTACCTAATGAAATTAATTTAAACTTAAGCATTAGATGTAGCTACATCTGGTCTTGCAAATTGTCGATAAGTGAAAATCATGCTCAAATAGAAAAGTAAATGAAAACTATAAAATCCCATTTGATTCATTCAGTGTCTAAAGCAATGTCCAGGAGAACATTAGGGTTTTCTTGACATAAATGCTATTCACTAGCGCTGTCTGTATAAGGGATGTAGGTTAATTACATATATATTCCGTGAAAGATAAGCCAAAACACAAATATACAGTCTTTAATAGCAAACTTCCTGGTAAAATTAGGTATTTTTACCTAATGATGTGGAGTTTTCAGAAAATAAAGTACTATAATTTTGGTCAACATAGTATATCTGCATTTTTGTGTTTTCTAAACATGTTTCTATTCTTCAAAAGCTAATTACTTCAAGAATGTAATTTCCTTACAAAAAAAAAAAAAAGTGAAAACGCAAGAAAATATTTTTAAAATAAGTCTGTAAGTGGAATTGTGCTACAAGGTACTGCTAGAATTGAATATCTCACAGAGAATGCTAAAAAATACAAAAAGCATTAAAGCACAAGATTCTGATAAAACAGTTATAAATGGTATATGTTATATTCTCTGATATATAGACAACTGAATATCAAGTAGGAAGTTCCTTTTTGTATGGCATTAAGGAAAATACTAATGAGGCTTTGTGTCCTGTTCTGGTGATCATACTTTGAAAATATGCTTTAAATTGGAAAGGGTTCATTAAAGGTGAAAGAATGACTGTAGATCTGAAAATAAGCATTGCAGTTAGAGGCTAAAGATCTGTCTGTTTAATCTGCTGAAGAGAAGGTTAAGAGGTGACTTGATCATGGTTTGCAAGTGTTTTAATGGGAATGAGACTTTTGACAGTAGATGACTCTCTAATCTAGCAGAAAAAGGCATAATGAGATCCAGTGTTTCATAGCTGAAGTTAGGAAAATTCAGACTAGAAATAAAGTGCATATTTTTAAGAGTGAGAGTCGTTAAGCACTGGTAAAACTTATCTAGGAATGGGTTGGATTCGTCCATCACAGGCAGCCATTAAGAGGAAGATACATACAGCATAGTCCAAGCATGTTGTTCTTTTGATTTAGTGGTCAGTCGATGAAACAGAAAGCCTTCATTATACAGGAGGTCCGGTTAGATTTAGTAGTACTCTCATACTTCACAAATCTAAGAGGCTATGAGTTCTGGGGGTAGGGGTTGCACAAGGATAATTGAGAAGATAAATTTATCATCTCGTGTATGTTCATCCTTAGTTACTTTTGTCTTGTTTTAATGAGAGTAGACTGAGTAAAACAGTGGCACTGTGTTACAAGAAGATATAAAGGCACCAGATGGTTTGCTAATGTTAAATGAAATTATCTTATCTTGGTAATAGTTATTAGTTCCAGTCACAGTGAAGCTTGGTAGCTGCCCACAAGACTGACAGTAATTTCTGCATAAATTAGCTATATAGCAGTCCATCGAATTATTTTTTTCAAAAAACTTTGGAGCGTGGCCAAAGCTGTGTGGTGCTAAAACAAAAGAACTTATTATGAAGGGGAACCTAAATGGGCGTCAGACAAACAAACTAACTGCTGGATGACAACCTCCTGAAGGTAAAATCTTGGCGAGCACATGGGATATATGTTAAAATATTCTGTTACCCTTTGAGTCAAACATCCTTGGGAAATAGCTTTGATGAAAAAGGAGAATATTGTCTTCAGGGTTTTACTAGGTTCTTCATCTCATGCCTCCTCATGTTCTGAGAAACATGAATCAAACTCTTTCAGAAGCCAGAAAGTAAAGGATAATTTCAGTGCTCTCTCCTCTTAAGATCTGCTTGTCTGATCTAAGCATGGAAAGGAAATAATTTTACAAGTTCTTGATGTGCCTAGTGGGTCTGCTCAGCTAATTAATTGTAAATAATAAAGAAAACCTTAGTATTGAGTATTGTCCAAGAATCAGAAAGAAAGATATGTGAAAGTAAATTCTAAGCTGTATCTGCTTCTAGGCCAGGAATATCCATTCCTGATACATGCTTTGATGTTTCTCAAATTATGGATGTTTATGAAATTCTCTTCCTTTCTGTTGGCTGCTTTTGTCACTATTGATAACTTTCAAGTTTCAGAAACCTCCCTTTTTTCCTGTTTGGAATAAAATAAAAAACATTTATTATTTTCATGAAAGGTAGTGATCTCATACTAACTGATGAAAAACTCAGATTTTTCATTGTCTCTAATTTCTATGGTCTCTCAGTCTATGTTTCTCACTTGGTTTTCTTGCTGAATGACAATTCTGAAATTAAGAATAACAATATTAATTCTACTGAGCTTCTATTTGGGACCATACTTCTCCACCCTCACACACACAATAAAACTAGTTCAACACATATGTATGTATGTGGTATACAATGTTAAGATATTTCTTGTGAAGCTGTTATGTGCTTTTGTTTTTCCCATAATTTTTCATATCTGTGACTTTCAATGTGACAATTTTTCTTTCTAGGTTTTTGTACAGTACCAGGTACAATGGAGCTTTTCTTATGGTTACTAGGCATCTGCATACCAAACAGTAAAAACTAATGTACTTTTTCATTTTCCGATAGCAGTAAATTGGAGTCATTACTCCTGTATCCCAAATTCAAGGTCCTCTCAGCTCTGTGTGAGACATATATTTTATACTCTTGTATTGTTGATAAGGAAGCTGAGGCACTAAACAGGATTGCATCTTTTTCAAGATCACTTGGTGAGAGGTAGATAGGGAACTATTTCTGGTGAAAGGTAGACAGGGGACTAATCCATGAAAGCTTTCTCACGTACCTTAGAATTATCTAGTAGGCTGACTATTCTGTTTACAATTTACATTTGCCAGTTTCTTTGCTTTTCTTCTTTAAGATCAAGTTTTGTACTCCAGCTCTACTTTTCTACAATATATTTCATTTCATCCTGCACTGCTTTCTCTCTATAAAGAGGCATGCTGCTTATCCTTTTTAGTCATTTTCCTTTCCCCTCATGCCCTCACATTTTACCCTGGCCATTTTGTTGCCACCTCTTTGAGGAAATTTCGAGGAGCAACAATTCAGCACTCTTTGTCTATCTTCCCCTTCCACATTGTGGATTCCCCACATGGATGGATTCCCCATCCATCTCAGCCTATTGTCAAAAGAAATGATATTTAATCTCTACCTATACATTACAACGTCTCAGGAGCAGTCTCTTAAAGCTGAAGGAAGGAGTTATAGAGGCATTTTCCCATTGCTTGCAACTGGAGTACAAAGGATAGGTTCTCTGACATAAACAGAACAGCAACAAGAATAAAGATATTAATGTCATTCATTTGTCAAGTGTGAGGCTGGCATTGATGTGCACAGAGCCAGTACTTCAGTGGGATTTTCAAGCCCGGGTTTGAACACTGTAATAGACAAATGACATTTATTTCTTTAACAAGTAAAGATGCACTACATACACATGGGTGTATACACACAGAGAACCTTTAGTTAAATGCTTCAAATGAAACGCCATGAAGTTTGGCAGTGTGCGTTAATTATTTGGTGCAATTGTTGTAAGTCAAAGATGAGCGAATACTGCTTGTGAATTTCCACCCAGCCCTTGCAGCAAGGAGGGAGCTAGACCTGCTTGTTACCTCTTTCAAGTCCTGAAGGAAAAGAGAGCTTCCCAGGATTTTTCCCAATTTTTAACATGTATTCCTAGAGGTGTGTCAACTTTCTAGTGGTTTAACCAGATGTCAATATTCAAACCTAGTTACTGATTGGTTTAATCACAACTTTTCTTAAAAAAAAATCACTTCCATAGGTGTCTTCCTTTCCTCACCAAATGTCAATAAATGCAAAACCAGCACAACTACTTAGTTAACTATTGCTTCTTTTAATGTTACTAAAAAAAATAAAATAAAGGCAGATATAGTTGTAAATCTCTCAAACGAGGTCTGTGGTCACTCCATACTCATATAAGAACTAAATCTGCAATAGCAGATCCTGTGAGAGTGAGATATAAGCTTTGTCTCAAAGCATCTCTGCCTTACTGAATTCTGCTTATTTTCATAAAAGATCAGGGAAGTTAGGCAGTGGTAGATGGGTTATATGATACATTAACACAGACTATAGCATGAAAAGCAGTGCATTTGAATTCTGTATAGAAGAAATTAGAATAAATTTGGTGCCATTAAGTTCTCTGGGGTGAACTGTCTTTCTTTTGAATTTGAAGGCAGAAAGCAGAACAAATTCATGGAAAGTGCTTCATTCCAAATAACTGTCTAGTTATGGGGACAATGGTTTTATGCTATCTTGACCCTTAGAGTGATTATTATTCCTACAGTAAATAAGAACAGATGTTTGGCTTTGTGTTGCATTTCAGTGCCGAGGCATGAAACTAAAAATAGATGGAGTACAACAGAAATCCACTACTTTTCCACTCTCATGCTTGTCCCCACCCATGCCTTTTCCCTTCCCTTTCCCTGTTCCTCATTTCTTATACCCTTCAGTAAGGACTGGAAAAGATGAACACGACTCATCAGTTTTCATTTCTTCAAAGACTATTCTATATATCCAGATAGTAAGTACTCTTAATGAGCTGCTGGATAATATTTGGTCATAGTCCAAAAACGCAGGATTCATATTTATCATTTACATTTGTCTTGGGCTACAGCTCTTGGAAATAGATGAAACATTTACAAATGTCTTTTGATGTCCTCTCAAGGAAAAAAAAAAACTTTCTGGCGAAAACAAGAGTAGACATTCACAATAATTAAAATATTGAAACAAATTGTTAAGCTATGAATTGGATCCCCACTAGTTATTTTTGAAATGAAGTCAAAGAGAAACATTAAAAATAAATGAAAAGTTGGCATTATGAAAATTCTACCTTCTCTTTGAATCAATAAAACTTTCCCATAACTCAGTATCGGTTTCTGCCTTAATAAAAGCCTTCAGAGGGGAAAAGGTGTTATGCTGATCTCCCCATTGAAATCTCAGGTGGTCTACTCTATGGTCCCATAAGTATTTCAGAGTATTACTATTATAGAGAGGTAAAATTAACATGCAAACAAGAAGTTGGCATTTGCAATATTTTTCAAAATTGTATCCAACAATACACATTAATTAGTGTGTATGCATTAATGATCCATACTGTAAATACATGGTGGAAATAATCTGAATAAAATTGATCTTTCTCAGTCTATAAGGTATGATAAAATATAGTAAGATCTAATTTCCATTTGGATAGAAATATGGGATACTAGAAATCAGAGTCCAGACTGGGTAAATAGAATAACAGCTTTACATTTCTCCTTTAGAAAATCAAGCCTGATATGCTTATGTTACCCAAAGCACAATTTGAGTCTGAAATTTTGTTAGGATTATTTATCAGCAGAAGACAAGAATTTTTACCAAATGTAGAAAATTCAGAGGGAAATAATAATCTGGACATTTGAAAAATCATTCTGTAGTTAAGAGAAACCCATTCTGCCTCTTTTTTTTTCAGAGAATATATAGCATCCCCACCAGAAACAACAATCACAGAATCCCCAAATGGGTAGGGTTAGAAAGAACCATAGTGGGTCCTTTGTAGGACATCTGATCACACTTCCCTGACTAAAACAAGGTCAGCCAAGAGAACACTGCATGGAATTTTGTCCGAACAGGTCTTGAATATCACCAGTGAGGGGCATTCTACAACCTTCCTGGACAACCTATTTCAGTGCTCACTCATTCACACAGTAATGAAAATTTCCTCATATTCAGATGGAACTTGTGTGCATCTATTTCTGCACATTGCCTCTTGCGTTATTGATGGGCACCACTGAGCAAAGCCTGGCTCCATCCTCTTGACATCCCCTTCAGATACTTATCCACACTGATGTTGTCCTGTCTCATTCATCTCTTCACGAGGCCAAACAGGCCCAGCTTCCTCAGTCACTCCTCATAAGAGAGATACTCCAGGTCCTTGCTTATCTTTGTAGCCCTCATCTGGATTTGTTCCAGTAGCATAATATCTCTCTTGTACTGAGGAGCCCAGAACTGGTTACAGCACTCCAGATGTGGCCTCACTAAGACTGAGTAGAGGGCCAGGGTCACCTCCCTCAACCTGCTGGCAGTGCTTTATCTAATGCGCCCCAAGATATCATTTGCTTTCCTTTGAAGTCATCTGGAGTTTAATCACCACTAATCTCTATAAATTGTTTTTCTCAATAGCTGTTTTGTTTTGTTTTGTTTTGTTTTGTTTTGTTTTGTTTTGTTTTGTCTTGTCTTGTCTTGTCTTGTCTTGTCTTGTTTTGTTTTGTGCTGGTCTAACTCCAAGTAGTCCAACCTCTTCTCCTACCTTCAGCCTCAAGCACTGTTGGCTGTACATGCCTTAGGCCTGTGGCAAGAGTCAACCCAGCTTTCTGACCCAGCTGCAAATGAACATTTTGTTGCTTCATTTTTATTTTTCAGTTGTGAAGAAAACTGCTCCAGCTGCTGGGAGTAGAGCAGAGTGTCATTACATGACAAGGCAGTCTTATATCACCCTGCTAAATGTGAAAGTCACTGGGAATCCCCACCCTTTGGGAAGTGAGTTATGTCATCTAGACATTTGAAAGTGTGACAATGAGAAAATCAACAACACTGAAATTGCTGATACCTACATTATACATTTTCTTTATGTACTAATGCAGGTTTTGTCTTAACTGGTAACTCATTTTACTTCCTTTACCTTACCTGATGCCCTCCATTTTCTGGCCTCTTCAAGGCCTGACAGGATCACTTGTATAGTGGCACTGCTGACAGGATCTGTTGTAAGAGAATTACTGATCTCTGGGTTCTCATCATGAGTTTAGTCTCAAGGCTTTTTCCTCAGAAATGCATAACCTAATTGCTCTCTCTCCTTATCACCTTTCTCTCCTCCTGCTGTTCTCCCCAGGAGGCAGGGCGAGAACACTTCTCTTTTTTCTTCTCTTTTCAGCTTTTTTCCCTTTATGTTTGCCTTCAGATCTTGAGCAAGGTGAGAAAGGGAGCTGAACTAGATCACAGAGAAACCTTTAACTGCAAACAACATTCTGTATGAAAGACATAATTCAGAGACAGGGTTTGTTTAGGAAATTCAGAGTACATCTGAACATTTTTAACCATCAGAGTCTAAAAAAAAAAGCCTTGCTCTTCAAAGCAAATAGATCTGTCACCAAGTAGCCATGTAAAGTTTGCCAGATTTGATCTATGACTCATCCTGGGAATGTGATTCAGAAGCAATTCTCCAGAGGTAACCAGCCCTTGGTTCAGATTTTTTTTGTGAGATCCTGCCACATGAGCAACCGTCAGTGTTGAATTTCTGCCCAGTGAAACACCCTGAAATCCTTGATTCATTAGCAGAGGTGAGCTCTTATTTCTGCCTGTCAATTTATATATCATAGTACTGAGGTGTTGTCCAACTACATTATCTTTGTGTACAGAAATATTTTCCATGCCAGAATTGCCCCAGACATCACCTAAAGTCTTATGATGATGAATTTCTTCTCCAGTTTTATTAATTTCTCCAAACAGAGTGCTTGCTGGGATTGATTAAACCTATTAAACCTATCATTTTTGCAATAGATCTATGGTAATAATTATGTAATTATGCAAGCTTTTTTGCCTTTTAGGCATTTTTCTTTATCCATGCATTAATTGAACTTGTATTTAATGTATTAAAGATCCTTAATTTGCACAATATATTTTACTAGTTTATAAAAAAAGTATACTAAAGTACACTTTAGAATCACAGAATCAGAGTTGTTTAGGTTGGAAAAGAGCTCTGAGTCCAACCATTAACCTAACACTGCCAAGTCCACCGCTAAGCCATGTCCTTAAGCACCTCATCTGCATGACTTTTAAATGCCTCCAGTGACATAATCACTGCCTTGGGCAGCCTGTTCCAATTCTTGACAGTCCTTTCTGGAGAGAAATTTTTAGTTATAGCCAAGCTTTACTTACCCTGACAAAATTTGAGGTCATTTCCTCTCATCCTGTTGCATGTTACTTTGGAGAAGAGACTGACCCCTATCTTGCTACAACCTCCTTTCAGGTAGTTGTAGTGAATTCACACAAAGGTCTCCCGTGTGGCTCCTATTTTTCAGGCTAAACATCCCCATCTCCCCCAGCTGATCCTCATAAGACCTGTGCTCTGTCCATCAACTCTGTTCTTCTCTGGACATTCCAGCACCTCAGTGTCATTTGGTAGTACAGGGGTTTAGAACTGGACACAAGTTTTGACGAGTGGGCTCATCAGTGACAATTACAGGAGGACAATCACTGCCCTGGTCCTGCTGACCACACTGTTGCTGATGCAGGCCAGGATGCCATTGGCCACCTGGGCAAGCCACTGTTGGCTCATATTCAGCCAGTTGCCAACCAACATCCCCCCAGTCCTTTTTTGCTGGGCAGCTTTCTGGAATAGTGGCTGCTCTTCCCACAGCCTGTAGCTCTGCATGGGATTGTTGCGACCCAAGTGCAAGGTCCAGCAATTGGCCTTGTTGAAACCTCAGACACTTGGCATCAGCCCATCAATCCATCCTGTTCTGATCCGTCTTTGGAGCCTTTCTATCCTCCAGCAGATCAACATTCCCACGCAACTTGGTGTCATGTGCAAACTGACTGAGGGTGCATTTGATCTCATAATCCGGATAATTGATACAAATATTTAGGGGACTGGGGCCAGTACTGAGCCCTGGGGAACACCAGTTGTGACCAGCTGCCAACTGGATAATAAATAATTCAATTCACCAGTCTTTGGACTTGGCCATCCAGACACTTTTTTACCCAGCAAAGAGTATACCCTTCCAAGCCATGAGCAGTCAGTTATCAGAAAGATATTGAAAAGGAATTTGCAAGTAAAATCCAGAGAAGTTATCATGGTATTGCTGTTTGAAGGAAACATGAGAGCTTTTACTGTATTAGGACATACTACTAGTAAGCTATTATTTACTAGCAAAGGATATAACTTAAAATATTTGTTTGTATATCTTTGCATTTGAAAACTGAAATCTGTTATCACTCAACAAACTACAAGAAATGACAAATACCACGGAGAGCTTTGAAGACTTGAATTTCCTGGTCTTTGAAGAAGTCTTACTTTCTTTAGCTGCAGGCCAGTGGTAAGACAGAAACAGTTCAGTTCCTCTTTCTTTAACTCTCACTGTTTTTCTGTGTCTTTCATTTTTAATTTTTTTTTTTATACTAGTGATACCATCCTTGACTTACTCTTCCAGAACTGTTTAGAAGCTTCTATTTGACACATCTGATAGAAGTTTCATGTACTCTTACATACATTTCCACCTTCTGAAAAAGGAATGCACATCCCTAAAGGAACCTTCTATGAGGAAGGAATACTAGGACCAAAAATTTCCCGTGATTTGATAGGAATTCTCTCTACCTCTTCCTTCACCCTGTTACCTTACCTGGCAAAGAAGCTTTGAGGATAGTTTCTTTGATTCTAAAACTTTTATCTAAGCCTATTTAAGTAGTTATCATTCAAGTGGATTTTTATTGAGGCTGCATTGCTAAGGAACTTACTTGAATTAAATGAAAACAACACCTTGTTTTCTTAATTTATTGTATGGTTAAACCCTGTATTCCTGATGCAGTTTTTGTTCCTTGAAGAGCAGAGATGCTTATCATGGTTCATTATACATGTGGAATCCAACAATGCCATTCTAGTCAGGGGTTTGGCTATCTCTAGAATCAGAAGTTAGTGGAGGAAACCCTGATCTTTCAGTTTCCTCTTCCAGACACAGTCTGTTCATAATGAAGAAGATTTGGCAGTTTCAGTCACTGTCTTTTCAAATCAGATCATCAAAGATGAAAGAAGAGTTGAAGGGGAACTGTGGGGCTCATTTCACCAAAGTACTGAGGCCAATTATTTTTACATTCTTATTCGTCTCATAAAGGATTTTAAGATTTCTTTCTAAGCTAGAGCTTGATTTCTAAATACTTCAAATAAATGTCTTAACACTTACACAATGAGTAAGCCACTTATTGCAAGGGTCTGTATTTCAAAAAAGAAAACAAAAGAAGTAAAAATAAAGAATAAACACTATGCAACATTTTGATTTGTTTATATGGCTCCATGTGCTTGATCACATTAGAGATTCAGTACATTTATCCTCCACCAGCAGGGCAGGTGTTGCTGTGTCATCTGCTGTATAACTTGTCATTTTTGTTACATTTATAAGTTCAAATATTTTTATTAAATTAGAGAGACAGATGCAGGCTTTTGATGTGTGTTCCAGTAATGTGTTTGCACTGTTTGCATATTTTGTAGGAAGTATGTCATAGTCTTGGCATATTCTATGTCAGAATTTTCATGGAAACTTGAAATTAAAGGGTACAGTTCAGCTCTCCTATGGGAGATTAGTAGGATGACACAGCAAAATTAACCACCTTATTTACAGAAAAAAATAAAATTACCTGACATCCAGAACAAACTACACCCTCTAACACATTCTGAATCATTAATTATGTTTTGCAAATTTTATTTTTCTATAATTTTGGATCTCTTTGTTAGTAATTAGAACAGGAAAATTATTATAGCTAGAATAGAATATTTCAGATGGAAGAGGTCTACAGTAATTACCTAGTCCAACTGCCTGAGCAATCCAGGGCTGACCAAAAGTTAAAGCAAATTATTAAGAGCGTTAAACCAAGGCCTTTTAAGCACTGTCAGGCTTGGGTCATTGACCACTTCTCTAGCATGCCTGTGCCAGTGTCCAAAAGCTGTTTTAAAAATTATTGCTAAAAAAATCATGATTTCTTACCCCTGATTTTGAAGCAAGAATTTAGAAGTAGATTGTTTAAGGTAAAATATGTACTGAAATCTTTACATGGAGTTTCATATATATTTTTTTAAATGTGTTCTATATCTCTATCTTGTACACATTCTACATTTGTTCAATATTCTATCTTGTACACAGACTATATTTTTAGTATTAAACAAAACAGGACAGGATCATTTTTAAATTCAAGGTCACTGGGCTAATCTTTCTTTTCCATCAAAATTAATCATGTACAAACACCCCATTAGGAATAGTCTTTGGTATGTATTTGACATGTCCTGAACTATTATTTGGGTTTTTTTTGTTTCTGTCCTGCTCACAAAAGAAGATTTATTTCTTAGTTGTGCTGGTTCAAATTAGAGCAAATTAATTGTTTTGAGAATAATTAAAGTTCTAAATACAGCTTGAAAATCCTAAGATGAAACTAAATCTTTAATTCTTCTGTATTTATTTTTTTCATAAGTTCCCATTGATTCCAGTAAGTGTCAGGTATTTCGATACCTTTGTGAATCTAGGTCTAAAGACATACCAAAAATAAAAAGGAAAAGAAAGGACCTAATTTCAAGTAAGACTAAACACAGAATTAATTGTGGCCTCTAGAGCTTAATGAAACTGAAGTTTCACAAAACAAATAAATAAACAAAAAGTAGTGGAGTCCAGGGGCTAGAGGAAAACCAAAGTAAAGTGCAACTAAAACACCAATCATTTAATAGTTTCAGTCTGTTTGAAACAAAAGTGTTATGTTTGATCTTGAATTTAAAAACTACTTTTCTTTTTGTCATGCTGGTGTTTTCCACAGCATTATAATGGAAATATTGTGTAGCTGATATTGCTTACCACTTTAATTTTAAAATGAAATATTTCATTACTGTAATATATGTCAAAAAGAAAATATTTCATTTAATTTGAAAATAGGATCTGATTTGTTCATATTCAAGGACAGCAAAACAAACACATTCTTAGTTCTGATGTTTTCTAATGCACATTACTGACTTGTAAACATATATTTGGAATGTATTTTAAGTGATGACTAATTCCAAGCTTATTTCCATAGTGAATATGATGTATTTTGAGATGGATTTTTTAAGTGGGACCCAGAACGACTCCTCATTTGCTTAAAAAATTCAAACCAAGATCTACTTTGCATAATTTTACATAGACAACAGTTCAGTCTAAATGAACAAATGCTCTTCTTCTCCACATACACGCACATAAATGATGACTACATGTTTGTGTGCATAATTTGCAAACAGCCTTTCCCCTGAAGGTATAGGAAACACACTGTTATTTTACTGCACCTCTTTTGTTGAAGAGGAAGTGGTGTCATTGAATGGAATTGCCTCATCAGACACTCTACAAAAGTGCCAAGTTGTAGCAATCAATAGGGAAATAGCAGATGTGAAGGTTAGTTGGCATCAAAGAATGAGTGGGAAAGCTTTCCTATGGGAAAGAAAGTGCTTCATTACTCTTGATCTATACTCAGAATATTGGTTCTATCAAGCTTTCAGAAAATTAGAGTATGATGGCTTTCATGACTCCAGCTCTGAAAGAGTTTAAAAACTTTAAAAACAATTAAAAAGTTAGATAGCTATCCATCAGTGAAGTTGTACCAAGTGAACAGGATTTTATTTGTTTTTAGATTTAAATGCTGCGATTTGTTCTCTTTCTGAAGAAAGCAGTTCCAGTGCAATGGCTCTGGGACAAAGATTGTCTCCCTAGGTAGTAATTGTAGATGAGTATAAATGTTGCTTTTAGAGCTGTTCATAGGAAACAAACAACATGTTATAACTTCTCTAGAGTATAAATATTTAAAAACTTCAGAAGCTTTCTTGTTTTGGGACTGCCTTGGATATTCATATTTGTTTTTTTCTGGAGAGTATAAATGTTGTTGGTCCACACAAGAACTACTGCAGAAAAACTGAATTTCAGTACATCAATCAGGAGATTGTTCTGCCAGGAATGGTAAAACTGGAGAGTCAGTGAATCGTAATATTTGTCAGTGTAAGAGCTTGAAGTTTCTGATAGTTGAATGCTTTTCTGAGCAATTGTAAAAAGAAGCAAGTGTTAGGGAGGATAGAGTACTTGCAGGGAACTACTCACTGATGGATGGTTTTGTGCATTTGCTTTGCAAACTTATAAGACAGTATATTTTTGCGAAGGTGAATTAGAGATTTTGTGTGGTTGAGACTGATTATGCAGGGGTTCTTCCATTAAAAAAAGAACTCAATTTTTAGTCATATATCTTTCTCTAAGAATATCTGTAGTTAGAGGGATGGATACATATTTCTTATAAAACACTGAAGCAACTTTCTCTCCTCATTGATCTTTAAATCAAAGTACTGCTTAATGGAAGTTATGCTGGTTGACTAATATTTAGAGAAAATATATTTATTGGAAAAACGAAGAAGGAGTCAGTGTTAATTATCTAAAAGCACCTTTCTTACTGAAATCCAACATGGATTGAAAATTAATTTTCCTTGGACTCATAAACAAATAAATGCATTATAACACACACTGAATCAAAGATTGTGCTGACGGTTTAGGAATTTAGAACCAGAACGGAATTTGATTTGCTGAGTACTCTGAAGTGCTTCAAATTCCTGTGCCTCCAAAGTTCACAACAGGGGAACAACAAAGTTCACAACTGAGGACTTTGACATTAAGAGCTTAAATGCACACGTGGTATCTGTTTAAAGTGGTCCTTCTTAGAGCCTGTGTAATGATGTTTACAAGCAAGTTGCTTCTGCCTTCAGTAGCTAAAGAGACATTTGGCAACAAGAGAAAATTATTTTGCCTTTGGATTTAAAATGAAGGTGAGGTGTTCCACATTATTAGCCAAGACCATATTTTTCCTCAATAAAGATAGACAAAAGCACCACAAAAAAGCTGTCAAATAATCTCACCCCTTTTGTTATTTTGCTGCTTTCCATCGACAATTTATCAAAGCAAGAAAAACAGAGATAGCAATAAGATTTAGATCTGTATCTAACATGCATAAAAGTTTGAAACCTGGAAGTTTGCAATTAGTTTTTTGATTTAGGTAGCACATTAGTAATGGCGAAAATAACCTTCCTTAATTACACTGAGAATGTTAAATGTCAGTGTCTTGAAGTTACAAAAAACACTCCAAGCTGAAATCTTCAGTCCTTTCCAATACGATAGGACACAGATAAACCTTTTTTTCTATTACTGGATTACAATGCTTCCGTACTTGCTTAGAAACAAATAACACAGAGTTTCAGCCAACCGTATCAGCTGTGAGCACTGAGATTCAGGGTCAAGTTTAGCTGTGAGATGACCTGTAAGTTTCTATTCTGACCGCTTTTCATCTGGTCTAATATCTCTGGCTTTAATCAAATTTGCTTTAGAGGTATAATGATTTCTGCAGTATATTTTTGTTCATTTACTATATCTCTTCTATAGAAAGAACTACTACTCAGAATTGTAGTCTTCAGAGTGGGAAAATCTGGTTTGAGTATATCTAATATAGAGTACGTCCTCTAAATGTGTTTGTGTAAGTCACATTAAAATTAGCATTTTGCAAGCCACCTTTAAAAAAAAAGAAAAACCCAAAGTCCTATAGACCAAAATTAGTGACAATATTTAGTTGTCCTACAGGTAGATGTCTCATTTATTAAATATGGCAAATTAACTAATTAGACTGTATGAACTGTATTGTTTTTTGCTGTAGGTCTCCTGAGAGTTTTCTGAAAACAATGAGCATTCTAATTAATTACCAGTAAAGTCCAAAGAATTAAGTTAAACTACTTTTCCCCTGGAACTACATAGTGATTCAAATAAAAGATGAGGAATAGAGTTGCTTCAAAGCTCAGCTGTAGCAAACTTAGCACATGGATACAAGCAGGTGCCATGAAGAAAAAAAGGTTTATCAGAAGAATCGGATCCTGTAATTACAATATTTTTTGTCATAATTCTAAATTTAAGAAATTTCTTTTTCATAATGACATGCATTATCAAAACAATTGTATCATATGAAACTTTGTGCACTTTACTAAGGACAGTGGCTTTATTGCTTTTTTTAATTGCTGAAATTTGTATTTCTATGTAATCCCAATGCATTGTGCTGGAAGTCTCTAGGCAAATAGATGGGTATTGGATCAGATAACTGACTTACAATTGTAGCCTTCTATGTAGAGTTATCAAGGGCCCTTTCCTGTGATTTTTTTTTCTCAAACTAATACACACAGGAATCCACTTTGCCAGAATATGTTCTACTAAATTGATCAACAGAAAGTAAATGAAAATTTGTTGCAGGATATTCACAGGCTACTGATGCAGAAATGTACAGAATAAACAGAGCAATGCTGTTACTGATGACATCAAATGCATGACATTAACAAGTTTGGGTACTATTAAATTCACTGTGTTTTATTGAAGCAAGGAACTAACTGTGCCCGGGATTTGACAGACCTTCAAGAATATATAGATTTTTTTAAAAGGCTAATTTATACTTAGGAGGCATAGAATATTGCTAGAATATCTGCTAATATCCTTCCCCTACCTTCTTTGTGCCAACTACTGAATCATACCATTCATTTCAGATTGATAACATTCGTTTCTGATTTCTGCTTGTGTTCATGGTCTTGGTTGCTCCAGGTCAGTTTGTTCTCTTGGGACAACCTGAAAAAATATTTTTTACATTAGAGCTAATGCTTTTCAGCAACTGTGCTTTAAATTCTACCTATACAGAAAATTATTTTAGTTCTAGAGTACAGTCAGGGAAAAAAAAATCATACACCTATGCACTTTCTCATAAAAATACTTTCTTTTTCTCTCATTTTTACAAGACAATTATGTCATGCTTATTCCTAAGTTAACTTCAGAGACTTGAAACTCAATTGCCAGCTAATTGTTGTATTAGTGATATGGCTTGTGTTTGTTGATTGGTCTTTGGTGGTTTTTGTTTGTTTATCTCTTGATTTGTTTTGTTTACTGTCTTACCTTTGCTTGTCAAAATATCCTAGGCACTAGGTTACTATAGATTTACATTAAAGCTGTAGTGTGAATTCAAACAGTTAAAATCTGAGTGAAATTAGCGATGTAGTGCAACTCATAAAAGACACAAATCCCTGAATGGATTCACACCAGTGATTTAATTTTCATGTAGTGACAAGAATTTCCCTTTGCAATAGAATCCCATGCATTAATGTGACGGTCTGGTTACCACTGTACAGTAAACAAAGTGATTCAGCTTTCACATGTCCAAACATCTTCCAGTCATGAAAGCTTTTCCCCTGCACTGGCCATCTGGGATTGTAACGGCTTGCTTGCCTCCAGCTCTCCTGGTACTTCCTCAGGATTGTATTAATGCAGTGAAGTTTATACATGCTCAATACACTCAAAGTACAGAGCTTTTTTATTACAGAGACAGTTGAACAGAAAAAAAATTGCTTCATTAAAAAAAAAAAAAAAAAAAGAATCAGGAAAAACCCACTAAAACCCCCAACAACTCCCAAACCAGGAAAAAGAAACAAAAAATAACATGAACTAAACTGAGAATGACACTTAACTGTTGTGTGGCACCCTGAATCTCTAACCATTTATTCAATAACTTAATTAAACTAAATTTTAATTGACCAGAAAATCTGAAATTTNCAAGTTTGTAAGAAATAAGCTTATCACTTTTAAATCACGGCTGGTGATTTAAAGACAACAGGTCTTTAGTGTTGATTCCTCCCCAACTCCTCTGTCATTGGGCATTATTCTAAAGATGTAACATCTATTTTATGTCTTTCTATCTACCTAACATTGATATTTATCACAGACAGCAGAGAAATAAGTGTTATGTGGCTTGAGATCAGAACACTAAACCTCTTTTAAAGTTCAGAAAGGATGAACAAATCTCTGAGATTATTTGGTTGCAGGTCTGAGGTTTAGGAGTGGGATTTTTTATTCCTCAGAACATTTATTT
>VWYO01023272.1:37663-72512 GCA_013400275.1 Rhadina sibilatrix
TTATTCCTCAGAAAATTTATTTTTAAGTTAGTTTCTCTGAAACTACATGCAATGTTTTTTCTCGTATTTCTTTCTAATCTCTGTGATACCTTTGTGTTAATTCTGCACAATAATGACATTGTTAAATACAGCTAGATCTAGCCCTAAGTCCTCTGCCATTAGTCTTATGGTCTCTTTAAGTTCTTTTATTATGGTTTAAAGCCATGGTTGAAAACAATTATTTGGATTAATTTTATGACATGAATTTAATGAGACATTGATGCTTAGTTTGACGTGTGCTTTGGCTGCCCAGCTCTCTCACAAACTAATCTGGTGCTTCCTTTGCTTCCAGACAACAGAAAGGCAGCTTGCTGTTCTCCTTTAGATCCTGATAAATAACATATGACTAGTGGTATTCCACAACATGCCATGCTTTAGCTCTCAGATGACATTATTTCAATCCATCCATGGAAAATGGTTGACAATATCTAAAATTCAAGCAGCAAGAAAATGCTACTGTAAATTGAGGTGAAAAATAAAATAATTTTTTTAGAAATTAAGAAATTATTTTTAATCTCCCCTTTCTCAGTGGAGAACATGGAGAGAGGTGTGAGAGGATACCACAAAAATTTTTTTCAGGTCCAACAACATATTTTTTCACAGGATTTTCCAGAAGATCAGGTAAAAGTGGAAGGTGGAAGTCTTTCCTCACTTGTGTCTTCACAGGAAGGAAAGGAAAGTGCTTAGGTAGGGTTCCTAATTTTATCATCCTGTTCCAGTCATACTACTTAATGGAAGTATATTTTCCTTGCAATTAAAAGGTCTTTCAAAATTTTTATACATGCAGAAAAGCAGTTTCCAACAGAAAAAAAAGGAACTTCATTGTAAAAATCTCATCAGTTTAGTAGGTATTGCTATCAAATTTCTCCAGATGAATTTATCTGAATTCATTTATCTCTGGCTTAAACCAAGCCATTCATCTTCCCTAGCTTCAGAGCATAACCTGAATGAGTTTTTTTCTTATTTCACTACTGTAGGTAATGTAAAGACAGCTAGAGAATTGTTCTGTGGAGATATCCTCTTTTTCCTTTTCTGTTAACTAAAAAGTGAACCTCTATAAATATCTTAGCTTGTTACAGGTGAATAACTCTTGAAAGTCTAAATAAGGCACTATAATTTTCTCTCTAACTGTATGTTTATTTAATTTTCAGTGTTATTTTCATTGAGAAATTTTGTAGTTACTTTTTTTAAGTTTTGAAATTTTATAAACAGTCTTTTGCCCCTTTGGGTTATATGCAAGTTGGATAGCTCACCCATTTACTTAAAAAAAAATTAGTTATTCTGGTTATTTCTTTTCCTCCCTTCTAGTTGACTAGAACTGTACCTTTAGTTTGGATGGATAAAAACTCCTTCTACTAAATCATCAAAGAAATACTATGCCATATTAATCTCTCTTTTTAAATATACTGTCCAAGTGCTAATCATACCCACACATTTTTCTTATAATAGAAAGTGGTGAAAGAAATAGTTATGAATTTAATAAGTGTCCTTATTTTAAAATAAACTGTAGTGTTGATATATTGATTAAAGAGTATTATTATTGCATTAAATTTTTATAGTACTCCTCCCAAGTTTACCGATCTAAATTACTCAAATAAAATTGTACATCCATCATTTCTTCTCCTAAGATGCCATCTGTTCCACAGATAACTTAGGTAACTAATTGCTGCTTTAGTCAAAGTACAACATTTAAATCCTCAGTTGCCACCTGTCCCTGCAGTCAGCAATTTCATTAGTTTCCTAAGAAAGTTTGCTTCTGATGTCATGCAGAAATGGCTAAGTCTGGCTGTTCTGAACAGCTAAGTGTCTACTTCTAAGTCTCGCTGGGGACCTACAATCCTCAAGGGACTGGTCTGGAAACAGGATGACTGGATCTTCCTTGATTCCAACAGTGACAGCAGTGTTATTATAACTTGATTTTAGCTGGTGATTCAGTTTCTAGAAAATATGTCAGTGGGAATAGTTGGATTTTTTAATGTTAATTAAAATGGAGGGGAGAACTCTTTGCATCCATACCATTTAAGATGGCCTGGTTTTGTGAATTATTATGAACAGAAGAGAAAATGGATAAATAGATGATCATTCTAAGATAAGAGAAGGGACAGAAGACATTTAACACATCTGAAAATTCAGGGTTTGCTTCACTGAAATGGTAATGTGTCTTATACTGAACAACCCTTTGCTACTTTGTTTACTTTGAAGGACCGTAAGATTTCTGTCTTTTTTTGCCAATGATATATATAAAGGATTGAAGAAAAACTCTGTATAACTTGTATTCCTATCTTATTTATGCTGTTTAAAGTGTAAATAACGTTTCTACATAGCCTATTTTAATTTAGATTATTTCTGTTTGGTAGCTTCAGTAAACATACATCCTCTCCTTCTTGGTATGATGTCAAAGATACAAAGGTGTAGAAAACTGAGGCCATTCTACTTCTACACTGAGCGTGAAAGTTGTTGCTTTTTAAAAAAAGCAGAAAGAAAAATTGGGGAAAAAAAAGAAGAAAAAATTGCTGCTTCATAGCAAGCTATGGATTTCAGGCTAGGATAGCTTTAATTTGTATTCTGCCTATTTGAATAAGGTATTTAACATAGTAATTACTTGAGTATTCATGTTCAGTAATTGCTATAGCACATCTGCAAAGAATCTAATTTCCTTGCCTTAATATCTGCAAAATACAGTATATTTTCTGATTATGATTTTTAATCTTCAATTTAGTAAAAGTAAACATTAAAACCAAAAAAACAGAATTCAAAAAAGTCAATTAAAAATGTATATATTAAAATACAAAACAGTAATTTTGCTTATTGCTGTGACTTATTACATTTTGCATATTACTGTGGTAATGCTGAAGTGCTCACATCACTATGCAGTATAAGCACCCAGTTAAAGCAAAAATTTAGGAAGCCTCCCAGCTGGAGCTGATTATTGCCTCCATCAATTGTATCCCTAAAAATGAAGTAAAGTGAGGGAAAATACCATATTGGTAGAAACTAATCTGGCCTCTGCCAGAGAAATTCTTTCTGGTCTTCTACATTCTCAAGAAAAAATTTTCCTGATCAATTAAATCAATCAATAACTGAGTTTAAGGTCTAAAGAAGCCTATTCTGAGGTAAACTAAAATAATTTTGCTTAACTCTTCTAATAATAAGAAATAAACCTAGCCAAGCAACTGTCATTTCCATGATGAGGGCTCATGAACACATTTTAGTGTTAGTAACAAAACAGTGTTTTCTTAAAGTTTCTTTGGAATATTTTTTTCTTTCTACAATATAGCACATACGTAGCACATATAGCACGTCCATTCCTGATTACATCTCTCTCAACTCATCATTTATACTTCAGAGATGAAGAATTCCTTTTATACTCCAAAGCTTGATCTTGCACTTTTTATATGTGACATTAAAGGACATCAACAGTCCTTATGACTACACCTCACTTGTTTCTCTGTTGGTATTCCAATTGTTTAGATATCCAGGCTGCTAAAGGATGGTGTTAATCAGTAGAGCGTGTTTTCTGAGTACTGGATTGCTATTTGACTCTCCCTTATGTTTGTGGTGTTTCTTATTGCCATTCATTAGCTTTCTCATGAATATGATCCCAGAAAAATGAGCTGCATAATCCCTGTGGCATTTAATAACAAAATGGAAATGCCAATAAAAATTGTAGCAATAACTTATTATAAAAGATGATAAATCATTAGAATTTAAGTCTGTACTACTTTCTATTTACTGTTAATTACTGTCAAGCAACAGTCTGTTCTTCATGAATCTTAAATTTCTGTTTTATGGCTGTTATCTGTAACATGGTATGATCTGTCCATAAAGAATATTTTGAAAGTGAGGTCAATCATGACAAATTGTCAGATAAGTTTATATATAACATATATATGCAATATATATACACATAGAATTTACACACACATATAAGTGGGTTGTATTATATCTATTGTGTATATGTGTATATATATTCACATTATATATGTACAAAAGATGAAGATATGTGGTATAATTACAATCTAATTATGAGGGGAATACTTTATGGGAAAAGAGCTCATTCCCTAGATCTTAATATAGAGAAAGATACAGTGTTTGATGCAGACTCTTTCTGTCCCCCCCTGTCTGAAGTGATCACCGTGACATATGGGACAATACCCCCTGTTACGTGCCTTTTCAGATAGATACGCTGTTTGGTGTCGGTGCGTTCTTAGAGATGTCTCCGAATTCTGTATCCCAGGAGACATAATAACCTTGTTTGGATCACTTTCTTTGTGCACAATAAACTAATCAAGTGAGAGAGCCTTTTGCCTCTCAGTGGAAAGTACACATATTAGCAAGTATTTGCAGAGTCACAAGTAAACTCCACAGTGGAACTGTATGTGACTGAAAACACAACCAAATGACAAGGGTGAGCATGACCAGTTAAAAATTACTGTCAGAAGAAAGAAAGAAATGTTTTAGTATTTTAAATTTTAAAATTAAGAATAAATCCCCCCACAAGTAATTTTTCCCCCCTCAAACTAATTTCTACCTATAGTATTTTAAGTGTTTGAGACCTTAGAACTCACCTGGTACTCTTGTGATTTTGAGGAAAATGCAATTTTCAGTGACAGTGATGAGTCAACATATGTATAAATTGAACTGCTTCCTAAGGGAAATAATATACATGAGATAGATATGTTGAAGCATGTTTTTTAAATGCTTTGTAAAAATCAACTACTTCCAATGAGCAGGTGAGGCACTGGTTTTATGTATGGGCTGTTCTTTGATTGTTTTTTATGACAGAGATTAGTTCTGTAGATACACAAAGAAGTTGCACAAAGGAACAGTGGCTTTCTGTCCCTGGGGTTGATTCTAACATAGTGTAAATCATGACAGCTGCTTGGTTATGGCTCCCAACAGCACTTTGTTAGCAAGAAATTTCCTGAGTACCCCAATACTCCAGCCATGCCAACTGACCTTGAGGAAGTTTAGAATTTGGCTTGTGGTCACTATCACCATCATGGTATGCCACTTGTGAATTTTGCTGCAACACTGTAGATCCACATTAATTATTTCATGGGAGTTTAACAGATTATAAGGTGTTGTTGTTTGGGGTTTTTTTGGGTTTGTGGTTTTTTTTTTTTTTTTTTTTTTTTTTTTTTTTTTTTTTTTTTTTTTTTTTTTTTTTTTTTTTGTGGTTTGTGGGTTTGTTTGTTTGTTTTTCTATTTATGGCTATCTCACTACTTAGGAGAATATGGACTGATGTTAGTTTAGGGTTACTTCTAGCTAAATGAAATCTATGTATGGGAGTCTATATTATCTCTTTAGACGTGGTTCCTAAAACACATATATATTGAAACTTTGTTTAGAAAGGCATGAAAATATCTGTTGGCTGAGATGAAATAATATAAACCTAGGAATATGCTCTATGATTTTGTAGTTGTGAGACTAGAACAAGAATGGACAGACACCTCTAATATGGACACCTCTAATTTAAACAAATCATAGCAAGTAGTTAAAGTATAAGAATTACGACCATGGCTACCATTGAATCTCTCAGCTCAGCAAGTTGTTTATGACACCCATCAGTCTAGGGTGAAATATGAGAAAATGAAATGCACATACCGATACTTGTCTGAACTAGCAGCGATTTGTAGCTCATATCTTTCTTGAGATAAAAGTAGCACCATTTGTATTTAGTAACTACATTGCCAAAAAAAAAAAGGCAGATGTGAAGATTGCTGCTTTACAGTGACATTACTTGTCTTCCAAACTGTCTTGCAAATAACCTGAGTCCACTTTTTTTTTTGTAGTAGAAATGCTTGTCAGTGTAGTCACAATTTTTCCAGATGTTTCAGGGGTAGTAGAAACAGGTCTATGAAACACTTAATAGACTTGCAGGTCTCTATTTTCAGATGCAAAAAGCCAAGAAAATTTGATAGTGGAATAAAAGCTGGGAGGCTAGTTGATAGTGAAGGTAAGATCTGGAAGAATTATGAAGGGTCAGACAGATTGTTCCTCCAGTGAAGGAGGAACAAAGAGAATGAGATCATTCCTAACATGAAAGGGAACTGGACAACTTGTCAGATAAGGTCAAGCTTTGGACATTGCTCACCTGCTGCCTTTTTTCTGCAAATGGTGCACAGAAGCTATCCTAGTCATCATTCTGCAGCCAGCCCTCTCTGTGGCCCTGTAAAAGGCTCCAGGAATGCAGTTATGTCTCATCACTTCTGTTGGCTTTCTCCAAATGTTCATAGATACAGTCAAATATATACTATCAAGCTAATTTCGTGATATTAAAAGTTAGACCTGTATTTCCCCCCACATTTTACTTAGAGAGTTTTGGTTCTAAGCAAAGGGATTTGCTTATCTGTCCTGTTATATAATGTATGGTGTTAAAAAATGTGTTGAGTAAAATAACAATATGCATTGCAGCAAAAGCACCTAAAATGTGTGAAGCCTAAAAGTGAAAAACACTGCCACATACTGTATATTTAACTGCATCTTTATATTTTATCTTGTAATAGTCTATTGACAGTTAGACTTTGAATGTGTAAACTGTTTACTATATACTTCATTAAGGATTCTTTGATGAAGTTATTTCTGGATTTCACTTCAAAATATATCTGTATATAGATTCTTGAAAACATCCTGCAACGTTTATACATATATAGCTGTCATGTCCTGGTCTTTAGACTTATGGTGAGAAGGCACAATAGGTTTAGATTCCCTTGGCTTTGGTGCACATTTCTTGCCTTCTGAGAAGTGAGAGGAGAACAGTGGTGCTGTCGGGACCAGTCACTGTTACCTGCTCCCCAGAGTAGCTCTTTCTAACAGGGTATGAAAAGGGTTGCTCAGGTTTTGTTCTGACCCATGACTGTGAATCAGCCTGTACATAATTGGTCCTCTGTCAGCATTTATTTGATTTTGCTACCTGGGTGGGCTCTGCAAGTGATGTGAAAACTGCATTAGCCATTACAGCAGCTTATCCTGTTTTATCATCTCTTTTTTAGACCTATCACACTTTCACACCTGAGTTCAAGACCAAAACTCCCGAGTTCAGACTCTGTTTACCAAGTGATGTTAGCCTGATACAAATCAGGCTACTTAATGTATCATTTTTCTTCAGTTTCTGATTGAAAAAAGGAAGTTATATTTACATACTTCAGTGGCTGATGTTAGGAATGGTTTATATTTGATTAGCACTTTGAAAATTAAGGGTTTAATTCTTCATTGTTTTCTTCCTTTGGCTGAGAACCTTCCTCTTCCAAGATTATGAGATGATTGTTTTTTGTATTGCCTTCTCCAACCTCCTTTCCCTGCATTTTTTCTTCTAAACAAAGGGTTAATATCTTTCTTCATAATTTATCTCTGAAGGCCTGCAAGGAACTAATGTCTTAGACCAAAGAGAGAGAAGCTGAAATTCTACTCTTTTCCTCCTATATGTGCAGGAGGAGAAAAGGCTGAAGGATGTAAGGAAGTTTTCACAGGAGAATTCTTAGCCAGGAATTATCTCCAGTTCTTACAACCACAAGGAAATAAAAATACATGTCTGATCTTTAGGCTGAGAGAGTAGTATTGTCATAAATAAAAGCCATTTCTTTTTTAAAATACCAGGAACAAAATATGTCATTTTGCCCCCAGCAAATCTGTGAACTGGGGAGAGTTTACAGATTTTTCTCCATATTTTGGTGGGTCATTTAATTTACTCATCAATGAAATTTTACTCACCCAAAACAATGAAGTGAAATAATAACATTTTTAAAAACAAGGACCATAGTCCATATTTTCATACTTAATTTTTGCCAGTGGAGGGAATAGTTCACAATACCCTAATTTTCTGTATCATTTTAAGAGAAATCATATGACACCAAATTACAGGAAAGAGGGGAAAATACATAGATGTATATGGAAATATGTTATTTCAGACTACTGTAAAATTAGATTAGGCAGTGAAAATTGAATCCTCCCACAGTAGTAGAAACTCATCTTAACAAATCCTAGAAATGTTATCAGAAAGAGATCACAGTGGTGATATCATAGCTCCTCTTTTCACTTGTGTCTTCACAAAATTTCTTTATTCCTCAGTATGGTGTAAAGTTGTTCTTATTAAAATCCAATACCTCCTCACAATAGACTGACTCTAAGTATTACTCTAGAAATTAAAACTAACACAGGACTACATGACACAGAAAAAATTAAAAACCGTGGTAGATTGTAATCAGAAATTATCATAAATCTAGCAGAAGTGAAAAAGTTGTTTTAAGATAGGTCATGAAAGCATTTATTACTGCTGATTTCCTGGAATTTATCTGACTCCTATGTTAATAGCGTGTGCTATTTGTCTCCAGTCAAGATTTTTCCCCCCAATTTCACTAGGGAAAAACCACCAGACACAACATGAAAAAACTTGATGATCTTTAGAAACTTATTAAATTGAAATAACAAGTTTAATAATGAATGAGTGTGAAACCCCCATCATATCATTATCTTAAAATAATTCTATCAAATAATAAAGTATTGGGAGAAAAGGGAGTCTTCAGGAATAATATTTTAATTTTTATATTTTGGACAGTATTTGTTTAGTGCAATTTATATACAAAAATACAGAAGGAGAAATTGTACACACCTGCTAAATTTTCATTCAACTGTCAGGAAAGTATACTCATAATTTAATTCTGATTGGCAGATCAGGTGTTCACCTCATCTCATTTCTTCCCTTGGAAAATTGCTCACTTTCAGCTTATTATCTCTCCATACTCTCTGTATCTTTGTACTACCAAGGCAGTCTGGCAGTGTCTGACAGAAAGAAGCTGGAAAATTGGTAGCCTGCAGAGAATGTCTTCACTCAATCTTTCTTGCTCTCTTGCTGCTCCTGCCTCTAGGGCTCTTATTCAAAGTAAGGGATGAAGTCTTGATCACAAAGATTTCTATCAAAGTGTTTGACCTATCATTAGATACTGATATCTCATTAGATAAAATTTCTCTCTCCCTAAATGAGTTGTGAACATTTGCTTTGTTTTTAATACATGAGCTTTGTTTTCCCATTGTTGTGGGACTCATTTATTTTGTTTAGGTACCTTATCTCTGCTTGGCCCTGCATGGCAGACAAATTACAATAGCTTTTAGAGGCTTTTTGACAGCTGCCTGTATTTAGAATTGCAAGTGTATTTCTTACACCGCTCTACTTCGCTCTCTTCTCCTGTCCTTGCTGTCCCTCTCAGCCCTCAGTCAGCTTCTGATAAACACTATGTCAGGAATAATAGGAGGCTTATTGTTTGATAGCTGTAAGGAGAAGCAAGCAGGAGCATCCTCAAGATGCCCTGCACAATGGTTCTGATTTTACCATGCAAGGCCTGATGCAACAGTTGGGACCACGTCTCATCATGCTCTTGAGAGAGGAGTTAGTATTTAAATGCAACAGAAGTTAAGATTTTAAGGAGGTTATTTTGTTTTAAAGTCTTTGCCACAGAATAAAAATTGTAGATGGTTAAGTCCTCAGAGGATGAAATTCTCTTAAATGTGTTTTTTTCTAAAAGATGAAAGGTTATTATTTTGTAGGCTGTAAGTATATCACTGTTCACAGGTTACACAATGATAAAAATAATATCATATCAAAGGTTCATCAATTTGTTTTCCAAGATTCAAGCCATGCAATAACAGAAAACTTGCAGTGACAAACCGCCTTGCTTGAATGACTCTCTAAAATTCATTTCTTTTCACTGCATTAAGTTCATGGTAAAAGCAATGAAAGCTGAAATCTGATTAAACTGCTATATTTCATCTTTATTTCCTGTATAAATCTTAGAGACTGAGTGAGATGGGAGAAGAGTCAATAACAATAAGAAAAATGCATACATTATGCTCTTGATTTATGTCCCTCTGACTTTTTGGATGTTTGTAATTAATCTTTTGCTAGGAATCATATTTTCCTTGATATGTTACTTTTTGCTAGTGCAGAAAGATATAATAGGAACAAGATCATGCAACTAAGTTCTCTGGGCTCATGAAAGAGTAGACAAAAATATATATGGTTCATCTCATTGTTTGCAACAACATTTGGCATTAAAATCAGCAGTGCCTGAAAGAGATTTGGATTTTTGGAACTAACTTCTTCTCCTTTTCCTTTTCTTCTATTCTTTCCTCTTTATTCTGCTAAATGCATCAGAAACATTTACTGTCACTCTTGAAAACTCAAATCTTTAAATGATATCAAACACCTAATTTTCAAGTTGCTTTCAGTTTCATCAACATGCATGTGTGCATTAGATTCATGTGGACAGCACACACATATATAAATCCCCCTTAATAATTATTAAGCTTTTAAATCTTCTCTGCATCTTGTCATTTTAGGAGGTTTGTCAAATCTGTTTTGGCTCAAAGGTGCTTGTATTTACATGACAATCTAGCTGTTGTTCTTTGTCTTTTTTTTTTTTTTTTTCCTACTTTTGGGAAAAATCCTTTTTCTGTAACATCAAAAGTACTGGGGTTAAAGTAGCTATTGGCCCATAATCAGCAAGCTTTATTTTAGTCAAATCGTAAGAGAAAAATGAATGGGGTCTTTGGGAAGGCATATTTTTAAATAAAGGATCGGTAACAATAATATTCACAATCTAAGGGAATGTTTATTTGATATATTCATAGCCCAGATTAAACATATTTTCTTGATTAACCTTGTATATCAACTATACAATTAATTTTATCTCTTGCATATATGGCAATATCAGATGAACTAAGCAGTGTGTGTATGTGTACATGTATATATATACAGTCTATATAAATCAGATATATACCTATATGCACATCCAATTTACTTAAAAAGTCATGTAATTTTGCTCCAAATACTCCTCTGGTAGACAGTTTTTTATTCTTTGTCAATGCTTTTCAGGCCACTGTGAATATTCTACTGACACCACTAATATGCAGTAATTTTTTGAAATACTTTCTTTTACTATGTTTTTCCATTAAACATAATTTCCATATTCTTTCATTCAACCTTCCTCTCTTTTAATAATTTATTTTCCTTTGCATATTTAATTGTCTTCAGTATCATAGTTGAAACCCTGTTTGTACCCCTATTTATAGATTCCAGCCACAGAGGTAGTTACCTTGGAAACTGTTTAAAGTGCACCTTCTTGAATATTTGTTCTGTCAAATCACTGAACTGCCTTTTCTCTTCCATCTTTTGCTCCGCAAAACTTGTTATTGCTAAGCAGACTTGTCCAGCTTCTTTCTACCTATAACCCCCTTTCTTAGTGACTCAAGGTCAGTACTGTACAGTAGGTGTCTTCTCATTTTTGGGTAATCATGAAACGTCTACCATATCTACTTTTCTGCTAGAAGCTGCTATTAGCAACAAAGTTGTATGGCAATAATAGGTCCAATGAAAAAAAATTCTTCAGAGACCAGGAACCTTCAGAGACCTGCTTCTATTTCCCATACACTCCCCTTTTCTGGGATGTGGAAAAACCAAAAGTGAGAATGATGAAGAAAATTATTTACTTTATAACAATTTTTGTTTTGAGAATGATAGAATAGTATAAACTAAGTCAATTGATCCTTCTCAGGATCAGAATTCTCATAACACAGGTACAAGGTTGTAGCTTCTTATCCTCATCTGGTCTTGAATGAAACAGCTCTATTGAAATTATTAGCATCTCAAGATTTGGGTATTGGTTCTGTCTTGATGTCTCTCTGCTTTTCTGTGATATTTGACCTGTCTCAAAAATCCTGACAAAAATCGTGATGCTTATATTTTATACTGAGAGTGGCAGGCAAATGGGAAGATGTTTATGAACACAGATAAACAAAAGTTTATTTATTACTTTTTTTGTTGGAGTGAGGCTCAAATTGAATATGCAAATGAGAACTTCACCGTGTAACCTTACTTTTATAACCAAATTAAATTTATAGCATTCTCTAAATATTTATACATTATTTATAAGCAATGAATTAGGCTCTTAAGCTTCATCAAGAACATAAGAAATGTCCTCTTTATATTAATACAAGTAAATTGGTCCTGAGTGCTTGCTGTTGTGGAGGATCATCATGTTCCTTATTGGCTCTCCCTTTCCACAATTTACCTTATCATGTTAAATTAGGATAAAGAAAAAACTTAACTTTTCTCCCTTGAGGAGCAAACTGTGCTATGTCAGTATTTTTTCCAGAATAGATTGCATCTTGATCTATTCAGATGACCTATAACTTTCTAGCCACTGGTCATGTATTTGAAAAGATAATGAGTTTACTTCTAATGAGTTTTCAAAGGAGACAGTTCCAACCCTCCCAGATGACCTCTCTCTTGCAGATCATTATGGATGTATAAGGAGATACTAATTTCTGCATACCTTTGAGAAGTGGGTGGAAACAAAAATGGACAAAAAGTGATTTGGGTAGTTTGGTATAGCAGACAGAATATTTCTGAAAATCTTTGAATGTAAGTGTTGATATTGTAGATATTCACTAGAACTAGTATCCACCAAATTATACGAATTATCTTGCAAGGCTGCAATATCTTCTATGAAAGTTTTTTTATGCTCTTCATGGTCTGAAATACCTAACTTTCCTTAACTCTTTCATAAGATATAGAAGGCTCAAGAGAAGCTGTGGCATAGAAAGACTATTTGTTAAACCTAATTATCTAGTCTACTTAAATTCAGTGTTCCATCTTGGATCTGTAAGATATACATTATAAAAATAAAACCACACAGAAATACGATATTTTTATGTATAAACACAAAAACACAGAGCAAAGGATGTATCTATATCTGTGTATAAAGATATATGGAATGGTATACTGTTCCAAATGGCTAAGGATTGGCTAAGTAAGGGATTTAGGAGCTAGTAGGAATAATGCAATGGAGGAAAGAATGCCATCATAAAGAAAAGTGCTTAATATCCAAATTCAGTGAGTTTGTCTATGATTTTATGCTCTATTTAAAACTATTTTTAGACTTTACCTCTTAAGTAAGAAGAAATAGTGATTATGAGGGTCAAGGACCTCTTTACATGAAAGTTACAAGAAACTATAAAGTGGAGGTGTTGGCAAGGAGGTATAAAGAAAGGGAAAATTAGTATTTTCATTTAATGTAAATGACTTTCTGAAAATTGTAATGTTTTAAAGACAGTAAAACTTTGACCTAGATCATTAGAAAGAATTTTAGGGACTATGGATGACATCATATTGATTGTCACTTTCATTTATTTTTTTTTCCCCTGAAGAAATATTTTAGATTCCAAAACTTGCTCCTTGCACTGGCATTCTGACAGAAGCAAAATCTTAATTGCCATGGATGGACTGTTTGGGAGAAAAGGCAAACCAAACAAAATATTCTGTTCAGGCAAATTGAAACAACACAAACATAGCTTCACAGAATTTATTTCTTTACTTATTTATTTATTAATATAAATAAATTTTGGCTTTAAAAATTAAGTTTAAATTTATTAAAAAATAAATTATTTAGCTACATATCACCTTTCAAATCAAACAAGCAAACAAAAATATCATTAACACTTTAATCATTTAATCATTAACTCTTTAAAAGAGTAATATATTTTTCAGTTCAGGCTTTTTTTTAAAAGAAAAGTTGACCAGATTGATTTTTCTCTTGAGTGTTCAAAAACTCCACAGGAAAAAAAAAATCCAGTAAGTACTATCCAAGCTGAAGGCTTCAGCTTGATAATTTAGAAAGTATTTTCTATTTGTAGACATTAACAGTAAGGATGCTTCAGATAAAATGTGATAGATGATTCTTTAAGAAAAAAAACACCTTCCAAATCTATATGAACTTAGACAGATGGACACTACTACTTCATCATAGTTCTTCTTTGACTGTTCATATAACATAAGTTGTTATGTTGCTTAGAAGAGAGTATCAGTGAGTTCAAGGTCAGATTGGAGAGATCTTTGAGCAACCTGATTTAGTGAAAGAAGCTCCTATCCAGGGCAGGAATGTTGGACTAGATATTCTTAGATGGTCCCTTCCAACCTAAACCTTTCCATGAATCAATATGAACTTTTTATCAATCCATTATAAAGTTTTAAGCAATTTGCACCATGGACTCATGAATTTTGGGCTAATCGTATGGCTTAGTTGTAGAACCTGGCAGTGTTACAATCATGGTTGAGATGGATCTATCTTAGAAGATGTGTCTTTTTCAACCTAAATGATTCTATAATTCTCTGATTCTATGACATAATTTGCTAATATCAATTTGCTAATACTAATTATTTTCTTTATTGAATAGGTTTTTTTAATGATTTACTGAAACATTTAGTATAATAGAGAAATATACTGAATGCTGTTAGTCAGGTGGGGTAAGCATATTCCAGAAAGACTAGTAGAAATTTTACCTTTGAGTGTTGTCTCATAGGGTTCATAATATTTATGTTTGAGTGTTCACAAAAAATATATCTTTTATTTCTCACTGATGTTTGTGACCATTGTTTGGACTTCATTCCAAACTATTCAAACTATTCCAAACTCCAAACCTCAGTCTGGAGGATAAGGATCTTTGACCTAGGTGTAAGTTTTTCATATTCCACAATTTCAAAATATACATATACAATTCATCAAGGATTTAGTATACTTATGGAAATTTCATTTTTGAGTGTCTACACAAACTTTACATATTGAGTGCGTTATATACAATGTTTGAAATATCTAATATATTCCATTTTTTTTAACAGTAATTTTAAAGGGAAAAAATTCTGGAAATATCTAGAAGTTTAATTTTCTTGCAGAAAATCAAGATCCTGAAACATCAGAAAAAAAAATATAAATTAATTTATTTAGACATAAGTATTAAAAGGATAATAGCTTTAGTTTCAGTTTCTGAGGGATTATTAGAATCCAGAGAAGTAAGTAAAAATAAAATATAAGTTTGCACAATGCTTATGGCAGGATTTTTGAAAAATAAGATGGTTTCAGTGAACTGGTGTATTCTATATCCATTGATGTTTTTGCTTTGCTAGTTTTATTATCTTTCCAAGCATTGCAGATTTGTTCTAATGGATGATAAAAGTGAAGAAGTAGACTTATAACCTGCAAATTGATCTAGGAGAGATGGGTAGACAGTAAGAAATAGCTTAACCATTGTCTTCAAGGAGTTCAAAAGGTTGATCCCAAAGACAAGTAAATGTATGCATGAGCTTGTATTAGTTCCTTCTCCATCATTTGAAATTTCAAGTAAATGGGCTGCCCTGCAATCAAGAAGAAAAGGTGCTGCACTGCGGCTATGGTATTTGGTATTGCTTAGATAAAGCCTGTTTAAAGGGGGAGAAAATAAGATTGCCTTAAGCCTCTTGTCAGCTTCCAGTCTGAAGTAAATTCATACATAACAAAAAAGACTCAAAGGAAATAAGAAAACTGAAAGTGGAAAAATAAGCTGGTCAAAGCAAACGTTTAACATATCTCTTCTCTAGGCATTAATCATACTATATGGGGGCGAGGGTCAAAAGAGTTGAGGCGAAGAAGGAGCATTTTGGTTCAGGCAAATGGAAAAAAAGCCAACTAAGCTAGTGATCTAAAACAGATTGCATTTTTTAAAGTGAGTCAAAAAGGTCACAAAATCAGGTTCAGATTGATAAGGCACAGTTTTAATGAATTCTCAGTAAATGTTTTTAAGACAAGCACTCCAGACTTGCATATTGAGATAACAATGAGGTTTTTTGTCTTATCAACTGGAAGAGAGTTAAGGAAAATTCTAGTGAAAGATCAAACAGAATTATGAAAACTTGGTTTTGAACAAAGGAACTGAGCTAAGACTGATTTTACTAACTACCACAGAAAAATAAAAAAGTTTTTTAATTATTTACTTTTGTTTTGGGGGCAGCAGGGATGCTATTTTGTCTTTTCAAAATGTTAGCAATCTAACATCTGTAAACAGCAGAGGAGATGGAATTAAAATAAGACGTAGAGTCTAATTCCAAGTCATTATACCTAGCAAAGAAAACGGTGGAGTAATAGAGGGAAATGGAGATAAGTGTTAACATTTTGTATTTGAAGGTGACAAAGACAGGTTGGGGAGGGGCTGAGGTAATTTGTCTTGTTCAGCCTGGAAAAGAGGAGACTAAGGAGAGACCTCGTTGCAGTCTACAACTTCCTCATGAAGGGAAGTTGAGATGCAGGCACTGATCTCTTCTCTTTGGTCATCAGTGACAGAACGCAAAGGAATGGCCTGAAGTTGTGTGAGGGGAGGTTTAGGTTGGATAGAAGATTTACCTATCTTCTTCACCAAGTAGGTGGTTAGGCACTGGAAGTGGTTTCCCAGAGGAGTGGTCACAGCACCAAGCCTGACAGAGTTCAAGAAGTATTTGGACAATGCTCTTAGGCACATGGCATGACTCTTGGAACAATCTTGAGCAAGACCAGGAGTTAGGCTTCAGTGATCTTTGTGGTCCCTTCCAAAACAACACATTCTATGATTTTATAATTTTATCAATCTTCAGTGTAGCAGAAATCCACTTTGTCTAAAAAACATTATGATAAGTAGTATAAAGAGACTCTTTCAGGCTATTTGAATACCTTTACTAGACTTTAAAAGGAAGATCAAGACCAGGAGGAGAGTTCAACACCAAGACAGCACCAGGACAAATTTTGCTAGTATATCATTGGTTAAAGGCATCTGTCTTATTTAGTATGGACCATACTAAATTTAAATGGAGAGTGAGTAGGACTAAAATCTAGTTGAGCTGGCAGGCTCAAAGGCTTATTATAAACAGCTTGAAGTCCCACTGGTGATCATTTATAGACAGTTACGCTTTCATGGAGGGTTTAGATCCCATACATATTCACTTATGATCTGGATGGTAATATCTCAGCAAGTTTATGGATGATATGAAACTGAGAAGAGTAGTTGACAGACCAGATGGTTATGCTGTCTTTTACAGGAACCTCATTAGGCTGGTGAAATGGGAAAGCAGGAACCTCATGTAGGTCAAAAAAAGAAAACGCCAAACCTCTGTTGAATTAAAGTATCCATCATTAGAAGAGAGGCTGAGAGGAGGGTTTGTTTGGTCTGGAGCAAAGAAAAGTCGTGTGTGGGGAATGCAGACTGATACTTATAAATATGTGATAAGAGGATGTAAATAAGATGGAGCCAGACTTTGCTTGGTAGTTTCCAGTGAAAGAAGACAAGGCAGTGGGCAAAAATTTAAATATGAACATTTATATTTAAACAGTTTACTGTGAGGGTCAAGCACTGGAGCATGTTTTCCAGAGGGACTGTGTGGTCTCCATCCCTGGAAATTTTCAAATCCTAGATAACGTGCTAGACAACCTGCTCTACTAGACTTTCATTGGAACTGGATTTTGGGATCAAATATCTCCAGAGGTTCCTTCCAACCTCAACAGTTCTGTGATTCTGGGACTGCTGTGGTAATCTGGGACACTGCTACATGGGCCAGTCTCTCACAGAACATGAATGAGCCACCATAGTTTTATTTTCCTTGCATGTTCTATGTCCATTTGAACTAATGGCCTTTCTTGGAAAAAAATTGCCAAACTGTATTAAGGAAGGGAACAGTGATTGCATTAATAAAACATAACAATCTGGGCCTCCCTTCCCTTACCAGCTTCAGTGTCAGCAATATTCCTTTTGGAATAGATGAGTCGTTTCAAATTTTTAGCTCTCTTGAGTTCAAGCTAGACATTTTTTAAAAGGCTGTGGCTTTGTGCTGGTTTTGGTTCAGGCAGTATTAATTTTATTTGCAGTAGCTGGTACTGGACTATGTTTTGGATTTGAGCTGAAAATAGTGTTGATAACACAGCAAAATTTTTGTTACTGCTGAGCAAAGCTTGCCCAGAGCAAAGGCCTTTTCTGCTTTTCACCCTATGTCACCAGTGAATAAGATGGGGGCGCAGAAAAAATTGGGAGGGGACAGAGCAAGGACAGCTGACCCCAACAGCATATAAAGCTGGGGGGAGAAGAAGGAAGCAGAGGCAGAATGTCTGAGTTTGGCAGGATGATGGTGTTTGTCTTCCCAAATAATGGGTACACATGATGGAACCCTGCTTTTCGGGGGATGGCTGAACATCTGCCTGCCCATGGGAAGCGGTGAATGAGTTCCTTGTGCTTTGCTTGTGCACACATCTTTTGCTTTACCTGCTAAACTGTCTTTGGCTCATCTCATGATTTTTCTCACTCCTGCTTACAAGTCACATAAGGATAATAATTGATAACAAACAAACCCAGAAATATCATGATGTATGGTTTGGCAACCCTAGAGTAAATAGAACAAATAAGTAAGTTACTGGGATTTTTTTTTATTCTTAAATTTAGGTCAAAATCAGGAAATTAAATAGAGAGCAACTAGAATGTAAAGAAAATATTATAATTGCGTGACTGTGATTTGTAAATAATTTCTTTGTTTGGTGTTTCTTTAGACATAATAATTGCCTTCTTACTTTTTTTTTTTATTTAAAGTAAAAACACTGCAACGGATAAAGTTAGCTATAGAATATATTTGCTATATAGAATAGAAAAATACAATCATAGCCCTATGGCAAATATGTCATGATCTGAATGGAAAGCGTGGGCTAATGGACAGGTGCTATCACATCTGTCATAATGAATAAGAATATACTTTTCCCAGAGATCTTCAGTAAGTTGTCACCTTCAAAAAAGGTTCGGTGCAACTTTTTCATATAAACATAAACCAGAATCAAATTATAAGAATATACATACAAATTAATAAGATTAAAATACCTTTCTCCTTGAGAAATGACGTTGATTGCTCAGTGTTGATACACACTACTGAAGTTAGCTATTGCTAAGATGAAACCATAAAAGTTGATTTGGGTCAAGTTAAAAATTGTTTATGGAGCTATCCACCTTAAAGAAGGTCATATTTCCTTATTAATTTACTTGTTTTCAGAAAATGTCTTTCACTTATCTGCAGCTATTTATTTTAAGATGAACTAAAGATGTATCTGTCCAACTGCTGATCCAGGTGCACATTAGAAAAACCATGTTAATTAGCACATTTTAAGCAAACTCAGCAGATGACTGATATTCAAAATAAATACGAAACTATTTCCTTACTTGCCCAAGCAATTTCATCCACTTTGTCATTTTTGAAATGGTTTGTACTGTCACTGTTTTGGTTGCTTTTCTTCTTGGCATATACAGGGAAATCATGTTTGCAGTGTTGCTGAAAGACATTTTCCAACACAATGGCTTTCAAACTCGTAGGTGATCTCTATAATCCTATCTGTGAGTAGTGAGGGGTCAACCAGAGAGTCACACAAAATATAGTTCATGATAACACATTGACAGCGGCATCAGTTATGTGCTAAAATGCAATCACAAACACTATCAGTGCAACTGTTAATTTTTGTCAGACTATGTGGGAACAAGATGCAATGGGATAAGTAGCATGGTATACAATGCAGAATGAATTCAATGAGTTTTCAGTGCTTTCACTCTATTTTTGCTTTCATTGCCACTATTTTCAATCTTATTTAATACATATGAACAGCAAAGCAATAAGTCAGTCACCAACAATGTTATTAGCTTTTCGAATTGAAATTTAATACATATTTACCTATTGTTTATGAAAGGTTTCTAAAATGGTTGCTCATAAATTAGTTTCCATAAAATACCCTAGAATGGAATTTTCTCAAATATTTCAATTAAAACCAAATAAGAAACTAAGTCAACCACTGTAGTCCTCGTTATTATTATTGGAAACTGCTCAGCAAAATAATTTGGTAGCATCCTGAAAAGGCTGGCTTGTTTTCGTAAGCAGATTAGCAGAGATAATAATATAAATTTAGCTTAATTCAACTGAATGGATTCTCAAACCACATCAGCAATTGGGTTTCCCATTAGCTGTTTACTAGGTGAATAGCAGAATTACTTTGCTGTTCAACTGATCAATTTACTGACAGTTTGACAGGGGAAACAGAATGACACACAACTATAGCGATTCCATGAAAGGAATGCCTAGAACCCTTGGCGGCTGGATAATCATAGAATTATTGCATGATTCGGGCTAGAAGAACATTAAGGATCATCTAGTTCCAGCTCCCTTATGATCATTAAGAGTAAATTTTCTAGGAGTTATCACATACCAGCCCACACAATATTTTTCTGATGGTACATGTATTTCTACTAGACCACATCAGTAGATTTCAAATATCTGTTCCTTCCCTTGACTGTGTTTCAGAACTTGGATGTCAGAAGCCACAGAGTAATTATTTCAAGCCATGTTTGAAATGCTTCATTATTGATAAAAAATTCTGCCTTGCCCCCAACATGCATAGATTATAAAGTGCAACTGCTTTTACCATGTGCAACAATAAATACATCAATGTTGAATATTTTAGTCAATATTAAAAAGTCTTTTACTATAACAATCAGTAGAAATTTTCGTTAGAAAGCTTAAAATGTCAATAAGGTATCTCTGCATATACCTCACATGATGTGATCTTGCTGAGTAACAGAGAAAATGTTTATGGCAGCTGAGGAATTATCTATTAAAATATTTTTTTCTAAACCAAAAAATTTTCCATGTTTAAATTTTGATTCTTGTTATTGTCTTAATTTTGTTCTGCCAACTGAAATTTATATGAAATAATGTTCTCTCCTATTTTTTCCATCATTTTGTTTACTTTGTTCCTAATACACTATGATCTAAAAACTTTGAAACATTTTTGAAAGTTTGGTTTATCACCGAAATTTCACATTATTGCTCACTTATGAAAAAAAAAAAAAAAAAAGGCTGAGGGGAGGTCATCCCAGCCCTGCTACTTATTTCCTTATTCTGGCTGATATAGCTCAGTGTTAGTATCATTTTAACTCTGATTTTTGTTATTGAAGATGATGTTTAATAAGACTATAGTTGGACCTTTTTGCTTCATAAAGTACACAGAGAAAATGCTGAAAATGGGAAGAAATAAGAGGCAACAGTGCTTTTTACCCTGATCTTTCCAAGAATTCAGGACAACTAATGTGAACAGAACATCTGTAATGTTAAGGCTGCAGTGTTGAGGCCATACCACATGACAGACACTTCCTGGTGCAAACGTGAGAGAGCACTTCACTGTTGTCACAGGAAAAAGTATCTGTTCCTTCACCTGGAGTTAAATGCGTTCAAATTAAAATGGCTTTTGCAATTTAGAGTTCAATCTAACTTTAAGAAGATATAGTAGCTAGGGTTCTACTGAAACTGCAAACTATGTATTTACAGTCATATTTTGAGCAGCACAAGTTTATTCAGTTTGTATAAGGTAGTGGAAATACAGTATGTGAATTTTTCACTGATTTAGCTTCTGATATTCCTCGACACAAATATACGAAATAGGGGAATTTTGGATTCAGTAGTTTCAGAAGTTCACACGCAAAATGATATTTTTTTTTGCCCCCAAGGCTGGTTCTGCACAGTTCAGTTATATATTAAGGCATTTGTATGAGCAATAATTAAGTAATTGGCACAGGATTAGCCAGAGAAATCTTAAAATAATCTATGACTGAGTGTTGGTGTATTATTTAACATTAACATGACTGATTTAAATCACTGGGTGGTCAAACAAGCTGGTAATTTGTTTTCACATTTTCATTCATTGGAAAATTTCAGTTATTTTATTGCTGCTAATTTTGAGCAATTCCTCTGAAAAGAATTCAGATAGATCAGTTAATAAGCTGGAAAGTGAATTCTTTCCCCCTGTTCTGCCATACACTTGTTCTGCTTGTACCCAGTTATAAATAATGCGGAGGCTTTGTAGAACTTAGGACTCCATATCCCTTTCTCTGTTGAACTACATCTATACTGCCTGGACTTACTCACTACAGATGTCCAAATTGCAGGATGCAAATAAACATGTTGCATTTTACTCTAACTTTTGACATGTTTTATGGTTTTGTCTGCAATGCAATTTTCTCCATCAGCTTCTGGTAAGTTGGGTAGGGACTCTATATATGGATACTAAGAAGTACTCAAAACTACCTCTTATAACTGCTATTGTCTGTGTATCCTGTATGGATCACTATCAGAAAACATGTAAATTCATTTAGGTGTGTAGATGAATTCTTCTTGACGTATTCATCAGGACCCAGTCTGCCTAAAAAGTCCTCTGCCTTTTACTGTAACTTTTAATTTTAGGTATTTTAAATTTTTTTTAGGTCTTTTAGATTATTTTTTGTTCTTTCTATTATGGGAGGGAAGCAGCTCCTTAAGTGTTATGTTGCTTATCTTCTCAGGTAAGTTGTTTAGGAAACTAAAGGTGTTTAAGGATAAAACTGCCAAAATTATTCCAAGATCTGACAGATTTGCTAACAAAAAATTCTTCTGATCAGTATCCCACCACTCCTCTATACCTTTGATAAAAGCCACATATGGCATCAATCCTGTTTGCCTGAATTAACTCCAATTTTCTAGTCACCAAGGTCAGAAAAGTACAGAGAAAGACTCAGCTGTTAGCACATATGGTCCAATGTGGTTGGTAATTTACTTTGTGTAATGAAAAAAGTACAGTATGCTAAACCCAAATCCCACTGCAAAATATCTTAGTGGTATCTTATGCTAATGTATAGACAGAAAATATTTTACATGAGCTATTTTGTGTGATTTGAAGAAATACTGAAAAATACTGGCCATTTTGGATGTAAAGAGTTTTTTTTACATCTGTCAACAGAACTGATAGGTGAAACTTATTGGGAGAATAAACCCCAGCAATCTGTCTGTGCAACAAGGCTCATTTTGATGACTATCACTACAAGTAATAGTTAATGCTACTTCTGCTGCTTGAGTGGTGCCATTAGGAAATAAATGACAGTAGAAATTCCATTAAGTTTTTGAAACATGTGGAGACAATAAAACAGTATGTATTTTAAACTATATTTTTTTTGGGAACAAAAGAGACCAATAATAACTAATAGACTTTGTCTCTTCTTCTCATTCAAAGAGATCCTTGACCAAAGCAGTGCTGAATTTGGTTTCTAATGCTGCCAAATAAGTTTATATCAAATCTCAACAGCAAGAGTGTTTTGGGAATAGCACATATTAATTGTGCTTTGAATACTGCACAAATATCTTTCATACAGGTATAGATGCTGTGAGAATACATTTGTTAAAATTGTAGCATTGTTACAAATTCTTTCTCTATTAGAGGTAATATTTAAAGAAATATTTGTGACCTTCATGCTTAGTTCCAATGGTAAAACTATGCAGTCAGTGCTTTTGGAAAATGAGATTGTTTTCACATACAGTGCAAATGAAGTGTGGAGTTCTGTATGTGCAATTTGTATCTCAGAACAGGCAGAGTGAGCAGAAATAAGTTTATCTTTATAAACATCCAGAATATAGGATATGCTTTAGAAACAACTAAGTTTGATTAAATTCTAATTCCTATTTATAAAGGAAGAAAACCTGCAGAAGTGTGAGATATATGACACTTGTCATCTTCCACAGTATTTTTACAAGAAGAGTCTTGTGATCTTAGTTATTATTCAGTAGAGGACTATATATCATTTTGGTATAAAAGGCAAGAAAGTTTTCTTAAATCTATTAGTGATTTTGGAGCTATGAAGTCTTTACCTATTTCCAGGTCAAAGCTGACAGCAAAAACTTAATAACATTAGGGTTGAGGGTTTTTTAACCATAAGTTATTTGAAATATTTAACATTTGTTCAAAATCTTTGGGTTTTAAAACAAAAAGTCAGCACAATCAGGGCAAGAGTGAAAATGTCTTTCTCTGAGCACTGCATTTTTTATTCCTCGTAGCTCTATTCTTGGCAGAAACACCTTTCCTCTTTTCATTTGTGCTCTACAGACCATAAAAACTGCCGTTATGGAGGAGAGAACACTGTATGCATTACTTTTATTGTTTTTATGCTGACACAACAAAATCTAAATTGTCTGCTTCACTTAGGGGTTTTCAGGCCTCAGCTGTTCTGAAAAAATAGGGGGAAAAGAAAGAAAGAAAAAAGTAGAAAAATAATATTCTGAGGTCAGAGGGTTATAGTGGATGAGACCAGGATGAAACAAGAAAGTGTCTTTTTCATTTTTCTGTGATGACAGAGAGAGGAGAAGCTAGTCTAATAGTTCTAGGAGACAATAAAGAAAATATTGTATTAAAGAGATTGGTATTTATAACTACTTGCTAAGCTGTTCAAAAAATTAGATGATGCTGAGAAGCCCACTTGAATTAAGTTTATCTGTTGGGTGATAGAGGACAGCTAAACTGATTTAAGTCTGGATTGTGCATGACATCGTATTATCCTGTGGAGGCATCAGGTGCAGATATGCAATTAAGACCAAAATTGTGTTTTACACATAACGTGTTCAGCTATGTCAAAATCAGTAATTATAATGCTTTAGCTGCCTCAAAAACAGCACTTACTTTTGGAGTGTAGAATTAGCTAAGACTTAAGAGAAACTAGAAATTGTTTTGGTCTATATAACAAATTTAAATGTACTATTTAGAACAAACTATCTTCAACAAGATGTGTAGTGATTTGTGAAAGCTAAAAATTAAGTGTGTAAAGCTAAAAAATTAATGTTTCATCTTTTATTCTGATTCCTGTATTTATCATTATTTCCTTACATTACTTATATCCTTATATTACTTATATCATTGTATTACTGTTTAGTTGAGAACTTCCAGAACTTCCACTGGGCAACTTCCATTTTTGTCCACTTCAGAAACATTGAGTTGTTTGGAGAAAACAGTACCTGTTCCAAAGAATTCAGTTTCACATTAACAACTGGGAGAGGTGGATCAGTGTACACATACACACATTACAGAAACAATAAAATATATTAAGTATACAGCGGAGAAAACACATTCTCGGTCATTGATAGGTATTTGAACAGTAACAATCAGCCTTCACAAATTTCCATTTGGTGAGACTACAGGCAGGTGAACAGTTAGTGAACAGTGTATTTATGTCTCTGTACAATTTATTTTCATTTATTCTACTGTTCAAATTATTTTGGATAGCTTTATTTTTGAGATTTTCTGTGTTTATAATACTTCATGAGGGTTACAGTATTCTTAAAACATTCTTTACCTTAGGCTGTTTGTTCTCTTGGTGTTAAGCTTGTCACACTATGATTTGAAATGTATTCCATTAATTAACTTTGTTGATCTCTCTATTTATGGTACTAATCCTCTGTGGCCTAAAATATTGGAGACATATCCCAGGTGTTTTAAAGCATCTACATCAGTAAGAGGATTGACTATAATAATTGTTTCACCTAAATTTGACATCTAGCCTTCTTATGTTTAGAAAAAATCTTCTGATACATTAGTTTTTTTGCCATTATTAAAAACACTAGAAATGTATTTTCTAGTTTGTTTCACTTTTTTTTTTCTAGTTTGCTATTTAGATTTAGGTCATATGTCAAAATGAAATGTCAAACTTACAAAAAAATATAAAGAGTGAATAAAATAACTTTCTATATGAACAGTTAAGTTTAGATTCTTGTACTCATGTTCAGGATTTCTGAAGGGTCATGTATGAAACAACTGGGATGAGTCTACTTGAGTTTCAGAGGAATGAATGGGAAAAAATACAGGAAAAACACACTCCGCTGGATAATGATGCATTTGCCTCTCCTTTGATGTATGAACTCCATAAATTCACAATGCTTTTGGGGTTTGTTTGGTTTGTTTCTTTTGTTTTAACTTGTTTGGTTTTATTATTTTTTGTTTGTTTCTTTCTTTCTTTTTTCAAAACAGGAAATTATATATTTTGTTTTGTTTTCTTGAAATTGCTCAAAGTAAAAATTTGAAGAGTCTCCAGAAACTCGTTAATTACTGTACATAAGTTCATACTGATAACTGATATCATAACTCATAAAGAATCAAAGAAATCAATGAAAAATCAAAGTTGGAAGGGATCTCTAGAAGTCCCTTACTCTTGTTAGAGAAGATCTGCTTTTCTAATTGAAATCCTGGTGTGAAATGGTGCATGGTACTAGATTAATTTATTCAGAGTTACATTAAGCTGTCTCAAATATTTCCAGTGAGCTGATTCTACAATTTCTCTAAACTACATGTTCCAATACTTGTTTTTTTTCATGGTGAAGAATTTTTTTCCTTATATACTCAGAGAATTTCCCATTTGCAGTGCTGGCTATTGCCTCTTATGTTGTCAACACACATCCTAATGAAGACAGTACCTTCAGCCTCTCTCTAATATTCTCTAGGTAATGGAAGAAGGCGATTATATTCTCTATAAGACTTGCATTCGAGGAACAACACCATTTTATGTAAATATTTCTTTGTAAGTTAAGATCTCCAATCCTCTGATCACTTTGGTGGGCACTGTCTATTTTTAGCGTGTCTTTGAACACAGAGAATGAAAACTGGACACAGCATTTTTGGTGTGGTTTGACAAGTACCACATACTGTGGATTAATCACTTCTTGTTCCGGCCTTGGCTACAGTCCGCTGATATTACCTGCAGTCTGCTTTCCTGCTGCAGAGATAGGCTGCTAACTTATGTTCTGATAGCTGTCTTCTTGGGACCATAAGTCCTTTTCAGCCAAGATTCACTCCCATCAGCTGATTCTCAGCCAGTATGGGTGCTTGAGGTTGCCTTTTCCCAGCACAGACTTTGAATTAATCTTTCTTAAATCTCATACATTTCCTGTTATACTAATTTCCAAGCCTTTTGTTCTCGGTGGTCTCTCCGCTCCCCCAAGATTCGGGTGGTCTTCGCCCTTTGTCCTCAGGAAGCCCCGAGCCGCCTGCAGAAAAGACAAGGAGCCTTTAGATGTTCTTTTTCAAGGCTGTTCTTCTTGTTTATTTTATCTTATCACAATACTTTTTCTCTGAGCTCTGCCAAGGTCTGGAAAGCACAGGCAACAGGTGACGACTGACCGCCTGCCCACAGCTCGTCGTCTTATATACGTGAACATTATTTACAATTGTGAACCAATATCTACACTCTACACTAAACAGGTGTTTTTCACTCTAACCCAATCCCTCTAAATCTACTTAATGTCATCATCACTGTCCAAAATGGAGATGAAGAAGAAGGAGAAGACCCTAGGGCAACGCCCAGAATCCTCCATCTTGTCTCTAGTCATCTCTATTCTAAAACCCTTAGTGTTAAAATATTATTACTTTCTATTACCTTTGAGAGTTTGCAATTCTTCCCGTAGTGTTGGTAACTTTTCCCATGGACTATAGTCGAGGCCCTTGCCTGTCTGGGGTCTATGCCAGGGTCTACAATCCCCCTGTACATTTCTCAGACCCCCTTGTACAGGTTTCAAACCCCTCTGTACAGGTCTCTGCTTGTCCAGGGTTTCTAGAGGAATACCCTGGACTCCTACATTTTGTGACCTATCTGCACATTAACTCTTTCAGTATTTCTACCTCTCCTCTCTGTTTAGTGTCTTCCACAAACTTGATGAAGGTGCTTCTCCCAACTGCTTGTAGAGATACTGAGTAGCATCAGGTCTAGGACTCATCCTTGAAGTAGTCAAATCTTGACAAGATGCCAATCTGGCTTGAGATCTTAACTACCACTTTCTTTGCCATTTCTCCACTTGTAGCTGCTCCATCTGTCCAGTCCTTATCCTTCAAGGTTGTCATCAAAGATGTTTTGAGAGACTATGTTGGACACCTTGATAAGGCTTGTTTTCCTTTTAATCTCTTTTTCATTTTCATATGAAATCTCTTTTCATAGTGTCTTTTTGTCACTGCATATGCATAAGTGATGAGGTTGGTAAAGTAATTCAGAAGTGACATTTCGTAGTTTGTCCATTACATAAGGTCAGAATGAATGGGCATTGTACCTTTGGCTTTAAAAAAATCCATTAATCAACTTCAAGAAGAGTGACTTGTGTCCAACAAGCATGCAATGCTCAGGAAAACAAAAGTCACAAAGCGGTTATACTCAATGCCATAAAAAGAAAATACTATAGTAGGATTGGGAGTCTGTGGAATTTTTTCCTCATGTAATGATTGTGATGATTTAATTCCCATGAGGTAGAGAGTGCCTTCATTAAATATATCAGAACTGGATTGTTGATTTTTTAATTTTTTTTCTCAAAATTTAATCTTAATTACCTTCAATCTTTCCTTAGTTACTACAGACTCTTTTGAGTTTAAATATTGCATGGGTGAAAGCCGAGCTGAAGCATTTTCAGTGGCACCTAAATGCTTCTAGAAGCCAGAAAATAAGTTGTAAGCTATCATTAAAATAAAAGTCTCCATTAATGGATCTGTAATTTTTCCTTTGTAGAGAAATGTCAGAATTAGCCTGGCACATTTTTAGTGTGCATTTATCCACTCTTGACTTGTATAATGAGATCTGCTTCCATGTACTTTGATCCTTGTTTATTCTGTCATATTTTCAACATTCTGATATTTTTCTAACCTTGTGGTCCAGAGTCCTGCTGCTCAAATATTTCCTTCCAAGCCAGTGCTCCAGGATGGAGCAGTAAGTTACACATTGCTGACAATGACTCATTGTGTTTCCAGACTCATATTTATACATAGCATTAGACTATGACTAACTTAGAGGATTTGCCATGGTTCCATTTGTGGTCCCTGACAAGCATAGTTATCTTCCAATGTTTAATTCAGGAACTAACAGTGTCATACTCATGACATCCTCTGAATGTCATTGTGAGAGCTATCATTTTATGCATTAAGTTCAATGTTGAGATGAGTTTCTAGATTTATTTGATCTTTTCATTTCCAGCTTTCCTATTAGTTCCCTTTTTTCTTCCAGTGAGATTCAAGGCCTAAGCAGATATCTCACTACTCTACATTGTCTTTAGCATTCCTGAGGGAACACAAACATGGTAAATTATGTCACCACAAGTTATCTTATACAAACATCATTTCTGGTTGATTTCAAGTTAGGTTGGATTTCCTGACAGTGATTTCCAGTTAGATGAAACAATATGATGAACTAACCCAGATAAAATAATACACTTCATTGAGGGATTATATAGGTCGACTAACCAGATTGATTTGCACACAGTGAAAGAAGGTGGAAACATAATGTAAATTGCAGCATCTGCTTCTAACAGTATGAATGATAGAGTCATAACCACAGGAAGCATGTTGGAGTGTCATTATCTTTAATTCAATGTCAAATGGGCTTCTGATGCTTTTCATTGTTCTGACTTCTTGATTTTCAACAATGAGTCTGCTGAGTATTTTGGCAAGCACAGGACAACTATTTGTGGTTATATTTTCCTAAATCAAATGAAGAAGGTTTTTTTAATTTAGGATTGAAAAAAATAAAAATTCTTGTACATTCAAAAAAACCCCCCAAAATATAGGGTTCAAAAGTAGAATGGCATTATTCCCTGGCATAATTTCAGTTTTTAGGGGTGGAAGAAAGTAGTGCAAAAGCATTCCCTTTTTGTGTACTTTCTTGTCACTCTTGTCAGCTTTAGAGTGGTGAGCGTGTGCATTGGTACTCTAGGTTTTGTGTTCTCTTCTTCATTAATTATGTGTAGACTGTTTAAATGTTTTAGTTTCATTTTAATTGTTGCAGTAAATGAGCTGTCCTGTGCAAGAGCTTTCTCTGTTTTTGTTGATGACTTTTTTCTTTCCTTTTCAATAGTAGGAGTGGCTTCAACCTAGCTGATTAAATCAATCATCATAATATGAACACTTTGTCCTTTAAAGGATACTGTACTTTTTTTTTCACAGATTTTAATGGTTGAGTAGAAAGCAACCATTCCCCTTGATAATATTTTTTAATCCTGGAGTTTATTTTTTCTCAACTCAACAAAAATAGAAAAATACATATGTATTGCAGTCCCTTCTTTATTTTTTTTTGTTGTTGTTGTTGTTGTATCTCATTTGGCTTTTTCTTCCCCCCACTCCTCCAATGTGTCAGCAATGTGTGTCTAACTATTTACTAAAATTATTTTCTCTGCAAAAGTTTTATATTGCTCAGATTATATATGGTAGCTAAAATATTTACTGGGGTAAAGTAAGACTATATGATAAAAGAATTAAATAAGGGTTCTTGGTAAAATTTTACAAATATTGAAAAACATTTATTTCCACCCTGTTATGTAACACATTAACTTATATTCCTAAAGAGCTGATGTGCATTGCTTGAAGTATATCATGCTACAATACAATATTAAATGCTTGCAAGAGTTATTTGTTCAAAAAAACCCCAAAAACTATGAGGAGAGACCCTGTTTGGTCATCTCTATTCTACGTGTCCACAGAATATTCTGAAGAAAAATACTTTCCTCTTTCATTGTTGCTAAAGTCTTTTGCAATCAGGCCCAGATTGTGCTCAGTACAATAACAATATGCGTAATGCAGAGCCCTAAATGTCTTCAGTTTTGTTTGGATTGACACTAAACTTAGTTCAAAAGCTTGATTCGCTAAGTCCCCTGACATAGTGAAAAAAGTCTTGGATTGTATCTCAGCAGGGGACAAATTTCTTTTTTCTAAGTAAATGTTCTTTTCATTCCAGGTACACTGCTAATTCTCTTTTGGGTCAGAATTTCTGGCTGTCAGTCATCTGAACTTCAAAAGTATTTGTAGTGTCAATCTTTGTTTAGTATTTCTTACAGAGATGATGGCAGAAATATGTTTAAGGCTGACATTAAAAGAGGAAAGACACCTTAAAAAGTCTGACAATACTAGTGTTTACATGGTATTTCTACATTGTATTTACTAGGCAAAATTTAACATTACATAACATTTTCTGATACATCTTGAGTTTGTTGTGTTATTAAATAGAGAGGATAAGTGTGGTATAAAATGTTCAATGTTTCTAATAACTTCAGTTTATCCAGTCATTATGATCTCTTAAGCATTGTGCTTTACAAAAATGAGAGTAGGTAATTACCTTATTTTTAAACCAACTCAGGTGAAAATAGTCCTCTGTAGTTGCATAGCATCAATTCCTTCCAAACTACTGATTCCTTTGTCCCAAATTACTGACTCTCTCCCTACCACAACAGATCTTTGTATTCCGGAAATTTCAAATTAGAAAACACCTACTAATTTTTAGGACTTCCAGTAGTCCATTCCTGTAAGGCGAACTGGCCTTATTATGACCAGGGAGTGATATTATCTCTTAGTTAAAGTCTTTCTCCAAGTTGGTGTTTTTTTTTTTTTTTTTTTTTTTTTTTTTTTTTTTTTTTTTTTTTTTTTTTTTTTTTTTTTTTTTTTTTTTTTTTTTTTTTTTTTTTGTCATGTATGATAGATGAAATGTTATCTGCCCTCTTCTTCACAACTGTTTTCTCCATACACTGCTATCTGTAAGTGCTTTCATTATTTCAGATTGCCACACTAGGCATTAGGTTTTCAGAATTGTTCAGCTGAGTGATTGAAATAAGAACAAAATTTCACTTGTGCCAGAATCCACAGATTCTCCTACAAAACTCAACAATATAGTTGATTATCTTTGCTAGAGTGAAATACTTAGTACTTTTCTACTGACCTGAAGTATTTGTAGGCCTTCCTCCTGCATAAAAAGATATAAACAATAAACCCAGATCAACAACAGATATTTCACATTTGACAATCTGTCCAGTTGTTTATTTTCACATGGAGAAGATGAGAAGTACAGAGGAGATAAAAAACACCGGCATCCTTACAAAATTGCCTTAGTAAAACCTGACGTAGTAAAATCTGAGAGGAGAGAAATGTGCAAATTGAGAGTTTGCTTTCACTCATATAAGCATATTATTGTTATTCATATTGCATTTAATATTTGTCTTTCAGAAATCCAAAATCTCCACTTATGACAAAATGTGGGCCTTCATGAGCAGCAGGAGGCAGTCAGTACTTGTCAAAAGTAATGAAGAAGGTATCCAACGGGTGCTTACCTCTGATTATGCATTTCTGATGGAGTCGACAACCATTGAGTTTGTCACACAGAGGAACTGTAACCTAACACAGATTGGAGGCCTGATAGACTCCAAAGGTTACGGCGTTGGAACTCCCATGGGTAGGTGATATGTCAACCACTTGTGCTCTGTTCATTAATCTTAGTTGCTGCAGCAGCATAGGAAATATCCTATACACTGCTCCTTTCTCTACATTGCTAGCATTTCCCTTTATTTTATTTTTCCCAACCAACCAAGATACATATTTTGTCGAAGTTTATGGATTTTATTGTATTTTCCAAAGAGAAAACAGTTGTTACTCTATAAATAGTTGGATATTTTCATATGATAAATTTGTTTTACATGGTGCCTTCCATATGTTCAAAAGCAGCAACAACAACAAAAGTACTTTTTACAGTACTTTATTTTATTTAAAAAAAAAAAGCTTTAAAGATGTTGATCTCTGTGTTTAGAGAATGAAATCCTAGTAGTGAAAGGCTTGCATTAGCAAATGGGACTGATTCTTTTAAAGTGAGAGGGCTAATCACTGAGATTGCTAAAAGAGGAGGACAGATTCCATTCCACACCATGACAAAATGGTATGGTATGGAATAATATATACAAAACAAATATTGATTTAACCTTGTTAAATATGGGTTTGCATGTTGGCTTGGCAAATCCAATCCTTTAAGTAATTTCCAGGTCCGCTGCTTTTTACTAAGTACAAAACTTTAGCTGAGAGATTAAAAGCCAGCTACAGGTATTAGCTTGGCTGTAGCTTGGCTGTAGCTTGGCTCCTAGAATCCAGAGAGTGGGATTCAACAAGAATGGAATATCCACTGAGTGTTGTGATTTTTTCAAGAGCATGAGGTGAAGACATGGCTTTAGATTTCAGAATAGATGGGAATAAAAATGTGTGAAACAAAGACTGTGGGTACTGCACAATGATTCTACTTAATATTGCAAGGTTGTTCTGCTGACATATTTCTCAGGCAAATATTTATTTAAATTCATTTTGAACAATAATTTATCATTTTGTGATTGATATTTTTTCTCAGGTAGGTCTTATGTTTGGTACTTTTTAATCTGTGTTAATAACATATGTTAAATCATTGTACTGTATTGTGTACAGTACTATAAATCAAGGACACGGAAAGGAATTTTAAGAGATAAACTTTACCGGAATATTTTGGTTAAAGAGGTACCTAGTTTTATAAAATACAGATTTGCCTATATATTGGATATATTTACTGCTACTTCAATAACATTTTTGCAATTTTCATTATTTCAGTAGTTTGCTATGTAATAGACACCTGCTGAAGAAATTATGATTCTGTTCATTCTGTCTTTGAGCAGTTAGTTGTTAGGAATCTAGCTTTGATTCATACCAATTTTTCCACCTTATTCTATTGTGACTCTTATATTGCTGAACATATTCTATAGATGTGCAAGTGACAGAATAGACTGGACTTCAATCCTGCTGGTCTTTTTGGCATCTTATATTTTCTTATTTATAAACCTTTTTATTATTTTGAGGATAAACCCTACCTTCCATTTAGATTTAGTATAGAGAAAATCAAATCTTAGGGATAATTTATATTCTTTGAATAATCTGCATGCAAATTTGTGAAACATCTGAGGCATGCCCCAGAAATTTAAGTGAACATTGAAATGCCAAACTGATAGGAATCGAAGAGAACAAAACACTCTAGAAATTGTTCTGTTAATCTGTAAGTCCAAGAAGCATCATAAACAAAAGAGAAAGCAGCTTTAAAACAATGATAAATCCAGGAACAGAATTCTGGAGTTTAAGTTTAGGGGGAGGAATCTTGAATGTAAAGAGGCAAGGAAGTTGAGCAAACTCTTGGGCTTTGTTCCCTACTTTATATGGAGACAGTAGGCACTATTTGTTCACTAATTTTGAGTCATATCAGAGACATTATTCAGCTCTTATTCATCTGCAAGATTCCAAGTAAAAACAAATTATCTGTGTCAAGAGAAATATTAGTGTTGTACAAAGGGTTATATGAGCTGACAGTTGTCTTGAATCAAGATAAAACAAATAGAGGACATACCTGCAGGAATCAGCAGTCACCAAAGGAGGTAAAATAAGAGTTGAAACAGTGTTAAACTTAACAAAAGAAGTTGAAGAAAGATCTGAAAAAAACATGACAGCTTCATAAAGGTAAATAGAACAGAATGTAAAATAGGATGTAAAGTAAAATTTTTCACAAAAGAAATGAAGGTAGAACAAAACAGCATCCAAGGCTTTCCCAGAACAACTAAGAATAAGAGTTTAATCCAATATTTCGGCAGCATCTATAAAATGCTGTTGAGAGAGCTGACATTTATAATGGGTTTATATCCTGTGTATTAGGTGCACAGTCTCAGAGGAAAGGGATTGTGCAGCCTCTGCTAGAATGATGCATAGTTTGCACATACTTTTGAAAGAATCCTTATGAAGAATCATTTCCACGGTGTCTGTCAGAATAATTTTGTTAGATATTTTGCTTTATTGAAGCTAAAAAGCATTACAGAGCAGTGGATAATGGAAAATATTCTCATGCATTATAGCTAATCTCATTTCGAAGGAAAAATAATTCTGGAGACTTTAAAAGAACTTATGACATGGTTATATCTATAGAAGTAGATTACATCTTTATTTAATGACTATGAAAGAAGTTTATAGACATGCAACTGAGTAATATCTTTTTAGAGTTAATAATCCTACGAGTAACTTGTCAAGTGCTTGGAAAACTGCAGTGTAATGGCTTCACATGCAAAGTATATGTTACTGCTTTTGCCCATTTGAGAAGCAACTTGTCTCCAAGAACAATTCAGAAGTACTTGCATTTATAGAATCACAGAACCACAGAATATGCTGTGTTGGAGGGGACTCATCAGGATCTTTGAGTCCAACTCACAACTTTGGAGCAGATAAGCTTGTTGTCTTTGTTTTGTTGTCTATCTTTGCAACATTATTTATAGCTTTGTAACCAAGAGTATCATAGTTGCTCTGCTAGAGAACATTTATTTGCCTTTTTTTTTTT
>VWYO01023272.1:74187-99094 GCA_013400275.1 Rhadina sibilatrix
AGAAAAAAAAAAAAAAGAAAGAAAAATTGAGAAAAAGGTAAAATACCCATTTCTTTATCCTTTATTCCTGTGCAGTTAATAAAATCAAATTCTACTATTATTATCAATAATGCCTCAGTTGCAAAATATAATAAGAAAAATCTTTGAATCTGTTACATGATTCTCTTCACTTTTACAAGGTTTTTTGACTAACTTTTCACTAGCTGTGGTCAAGCAGATCAAACTATGACTCTTCTAGAGCATATCACTCTTTGTATCCCTGGCACTTCCATAGTCATGGACTGCCAGTATGTCCTGAAAGCACTGGAAAGGGTTTAATATTAATTGTTAAAAAAAAAAAAAAAAAAAATACACTCCCCTGACTGTATAGAGACTCTTCACTGTGCACAGGCACAAAATACATCTCTCAGGATATGAACGATGTTAAATGATGCATTTTGGGGTCAACTTTTCCAAAATTTCATTGCCAAGATAAGTCTTACATAAATATCCATTATTCAAAGTTATTATAACTTGCAATACTAACACAGATACAGGTATAAAAATTAATTCATATAAGTGCATAAAATAGATCTGCACAGGGTATATTTAAAAATTCACAATAGAAAGTTAACAGCTACTGTGATGCAAGAAAATTATACTTCACACGTCAAAAGGAAAAAATATGAGTAAAATCAACAGCCTTCTAGCAGCAGAAATACATTGGCTGCAGACCCCAGATATCAGCACACTCATTTAAGTTCAAAGCATGAAAAAAACCTTCAAGGTTCTCATGTTCTATTGATTCAGAGATGCCTTTAAAAGTGAAGTTCTCTTTTCTGTAAATTCAAATGAAATATCAAATAAAAAGTCTTTTTTATAGACATTTTTACCTCTCACACAAAAAAAACCCCATATTTTTCACAGTGCACTGTTCTAGGAGATTCTCAAAATTGTCCCCACTTACATATGAATTCCAAAAAATCTCTTTGGCCAACTAATGTAAGGTGCACGTCACTTACATGTAGAAATTTCTTTATATATTTTGCATAATGTTAACATTTTTGTGCAATCTTAACATTTTAAATTTTTATTTTTGTAAAATCAGAGCCAAGAGTGGGGTTATTTTCTGTTTTTTTTGGTAATTTTTATGAAATTCAGTCAGCTTTGTAGCATGTAATTAAAATGTTGTTTGGAGTATGTGCGTTTTGAAGACAGTAAAATTCATATAATTTCACCAGTCATAGAATCTAGAAAGAGTATTTCATGCTCCACTCACTTAAATTAAAGATTCCACTGCAGAAAAAAAAAAGAATTTCAGACAATAATTTATGATCTGCTACTTGATAGCTTCTCTAGGAATATGACTTCATTAATTATTTATATTTATCTAAGCCATTAATAAATTAAATACAATAGAATTTCCTCCTACCTCAGTGATAGGCTGCTGGATTCAAAGAGAATTTAAACAAATAAATTGTTTAATCAGTTAATGTATAACAGTTAATTTTCTGGTTGTATCCTGTTACTATGTATAGATTCAACTGATTTATATTACCTGCTCTGTCTCTAGGGAGTGACCTATAATATTCACCGTAAAAGTTTTTACGTTATAATACTGATTTTTTTTTTAGCTGACCTGACCATGTTCTTAATGTAGGTATTTTACAAAATATTTCACTACCTGCCTTAAGGGCGTGTGACGCTGTTCAAGATTAACAACAACACGGACTCTGAACTTCAGAAGGCTGAAATGACTCCAATCAATTGCCTGGGAATTTCTTCCCTTTATACTATTTTACAAAGAACCCACCCAAGGGGTGGAGGAAAGGCAAACTCCTTCGACCACATTGGTCAAGTCAGAGGGACATCAAGAGAGGGTCCCTCCTAGGAAAAGGAATGCAAAACGTAGGATACAGTTAGGAAAACATGTCTCTTGTTGACAGAACAGTGCCTGGGAAAGAGTTTCAGAGAAACCAAAACATCACAGTACGAACCATGATTACAGGAATGTTTCCAAATATAGACATTTTTAAATCAGGCACAGCAGGGCATATAAATTACAAGACAGATATTTTAATAGATGCTCATAAATTCAAATATTATAGTTTAATGTATTAAAAATACAAACAAATTATTCACTTCCTAAATATGCAACAGCAAGTGAAAAGAGTAGTCTTAACTCTCCCCTTAGAGTTTAGTTAACCTCCTTCCTTGCTGCATTTATTATTCTAGACAGATTTTGCAGCCTTTTTGGATTGTTTTTGGCAAACATCTAAAAAATAGTTTACTTTTGGGGCTTTCCTGCAAAATAAAAAGTAGATAAAATGAGAGTAAATGCCTTGTAAATAAATGACTAGCACTTCATCCTATAGATGTGTAGGATGTTGTCCCCTATGTTTTGTCTAGTTTTTAAAAGAGCAGAGCTTTGCTATTTGCAACAGCATGTCTGAATAGGATGTGTGGGAATGGTTCAGAGAGAGTTTTAGACTGGACATTAGGAAGCATTTCTTTATCCAGAGGGTGGTCAAACACTGTAACATACTTTCGGAGAGACGTTTGATAGCCCAAGCCTAGCAATGTTTAAGAGACATTTTGACAATGCCCTTACCAATGTACTGTTGCTTAGTCAGCCCTGGATTAGTCAGGCAGTTGGACAAAATGATTGTCATAGGTCCTTTTAGACTGCAGCATTGTATTCTGTTCTGTTCTATTCCTTTGATGCCATTTTTTATACAGTTTTTTCTTTTTCTTATTTTTTCTTTTCCTTTTCCTTTTTTCCCTTGTCCTTTTCTTTTTCATTTTCTTTCTGTTTGCTTTTACACTTAGAGAAGATTATTTGATACATCAAAAGGATTGGGTTGGAGTGTTATATTTTAATTACAGAGTGCCTTCAACTTACTTCAGTATTCACAATGTGTTTTAGCATAGGTAATCAAACCAATTATATTACTTCAATTCTTACAGTATTCAGTTCTGACAAAGTGTTTTCTTCTTGGCAAGAAAATGAAGTTCTTTGTTGCTTTCCCAACTGCCTTTTGAGGACAGATTTTAAGGAAAAGACTTTTTTTCCCTAGAGAAGTGTTTGACAAGAGACTTTTACATGCTTAATGCTTCCGTTCTATGATGCTCTTCTCTGTTCCTGCACAGTTGCACAAATATTCCTGCCCATTTTCAGCCTGTTCCTCTAATTTTAATTTACTTCTATTAGAAGCAACAGGGATAGCAAGGATTTAAAGATCTGATTTTGAGAACCAGTTAATTAATAAAATCAAAAAAAAAAATAAACTAACAACTTCCCCCCCCCAAACAACAATAAAACAACCAAAAAAACCCCAACAAAAAACAAACAAAAACAAAGCAACAACAAAAAACCAGAGAAAGCCCCCCAGGCATAACAGTATTATCTCTAACATATATGAATACAAAATAAGGCTGAAGTTTCACTGTCACGTCAAACTGCCAGAGGGCTGCAACACTTTGCAAAACCTGACAGCTATTTGAGTTGGTTTAGTGAACTAAACCAGCAGAATAATGTTCAACTTTTTTTTTTTATGAAATTATTTTGCTTCATATTTATCTACATGGCTGCAAATGAGGCCGGAAGTATTCACAGTATGAAGAAAGCAGTGACAGTAGGCAAACAGGGTTGGAAGAGAAAATGGGATTTCTGCACAGGCAGCTATTACACCAAGTCTGAAGACAATCCTGACAGACTTCCCTGCTTTCTGGTAGTTTCAAAAACATCTAATGTATCTTTCAGTAGGAGAAAGAAAACGGTCATGATTTAACAGATGTGAGTAGATGCAGTACAGAGGGCGACTGTCTAAGTGACTTTTCCATATGTTTAAAACTGTTATTTTCCCAATACCTTCCATTCACTCTGCCTTAAAGTTTGCAGAACTTGAGCATCATCCCCTTCAGGTTGGCTTGTTTTTGGGGTTTTTTTTTGTGGTTTTTTTTTTTTCTTTCTTCTCCTGGAGGTCTAGGCTGTGGTAGCAAGAGCCACAAGAGATTATAATACTGGCTAATATTAAAAACATTAAAAAAAAGCGGATCCCATGGACCCTTTCAAAAGTAACTATTTGGAGTTTATAAACATTCCTTACTCTTTGAAGTTAAGTCCTTACTGTAGCTAAGGCTGCTTTCCATATTCTGACATAATTCTCTTTTCACACCTTCACCAAACTTAAAAGGTGACATGTTTTGAAGAGTCATTTTGAAAACTTTGCTTAAATCTCAGGCAAGACTAGAAAACAATGCTAGTGAGCACAATGACTAGCACTGAGCATTACTGGCACATTTATTTCAACTAGTGCATACATTTGTCAGTTAGTGATCAATGCAGAACGTAATTTTAGAATTTTTTTTTCCAGGAGACACAGGAAGGATTTTTTTTTTCTTAAATATTTTTATTACTTGTCTTACACATTAAATTTTTTTTTTTTTAAATCAGAATTATATATTGCCTTGTTTGAGGAAATAAAAGAACATCCTAGGCTCCACAGAGACAGTGAGATTTGCTTCTACTCTTCCAGTAACTCTGTTGTGTCTGACACTGGCGGGTAAACAGAAGGTCTATACTTTTTACACAGCTATGAATAAATATATTTATGTAAAACCAGCAATGCCACAGATATGAATGATACAGAAACCTTTCAAAAAGCGGTTTCAAAACTGAAAGAAACAACAGGTAAATTATATATAAATTTTGTCCCTGAAGTTGTTAACGATACACTTGGTTGATGTAACTAAAACAAAATTCTACATATCTGAAAATAGTGGACATTTTGGAAGTTTAAAATTTCAGTGTTGCACATGTATTCCCAGATTGTAAAGTACAAAACCCAATCAACACTGGCTGTGAATTTAATAATTGTTGTGATTTCAGAATCTGCAGCTATTTCCTGCTGATACTGTGTGGGACACAGGATATCTGAGCCACCTTTATTAGCTGTTGTAAAGTACTCCCCCTGGAGAAAATTTACCATCTCACAATCCAGAACTCTACTTAAAAACTAGGCATACTTTCTTATGTATATGTATATACTATATACCTTTAGTTAATAAAAAAAAAACCCCTCTTTGAATATGAATACTCAACATGCAAACATCTTCCCACTTCCTATAGTTTTCAAGATCTAAAATAGTAATAGTAGTAGTAGTAGTAGTATTAGCAGCAGTAGTAATAATAATAATAATAATTCTAGGCAATAATTTGCTTTTATTTTTAAGATGCCCTAGTTCTTTTGAAGCTACTTGTTGCCTTCAGAGCACATATATTACATAATAAGAGAATTTTTTGCTGGTCTTTGGAGATGAGACATATAAACAAATCTGTCTCTGTAGAAATAAATAGGAAATCAAGTACCAAGACAGAATGCCTTTTTCTTATGCTTGCCTGCACTTAGTCTGTAATCCTTCATACAATCTGAACTGTAATATTCATCACTTATACATGCATAAAATTGCTGAGCTTCAGTTCTCCTATAACTAAAACAAATTAATACATTTGTCTTCATTAGTTGAACATAATACAAAAAAAAAAAAAAAAAGGTGAAAATTATTTATTTTTATGCGGGTCAAGCTGTGTATTGAAACTAATTTGAGAATTTCAACTGCCTGAGCAGTTAATCTATTATTTCTGAAATGTAAGAATGTGTAGCTAACATATTTGATGTAAGAAGTTGTTTTTATAGTTGCCTCAGGATTACGAGCATATTGAAGCACTATCTGGGAGGCATGCTGAGACTGAACTTTATATCAACAAGAAATTACCAAAACATTTAACATCCTGTAGTTGTGAACCGACTCTGCCTTAGAGAAGGGGCTTCTAGTAGGAATTTACCAAATAGATATAACTGAAGCAAAGACATTATTAAAACTTCATGTTGATGTTATTGTGCCTGGGACCATAATGCATGGTATTCATATATGTTATGTAAATGGTCTAGGAGTAAGTCATATGCAAAGCAACAGTGGGAGCTGGGGTTGTTTAGCCTGGAGGAAACGAGGCTTAGGGGAGACCTCCAAGAGAGGTTCAGGTTGGACATGACGAAGAATGTCTTTGCTGGAAGTGTTGACATGTACTGGAGTGAGGTGTCCAGTGTCCAGGGAGGTTGTGGAATCACCATCTCTGAAGGTGCTCACGGAACAACCAGATGTTGCACTTCACGCCATGGTTTAGTTGACAAAGTGGTGTTTGGTCAAATGTCGGACTTCGGAGGATGATTTTGGAGGTCTTTTCCAAAATTAATGGTTCTGTGATTCCATGAGTCTACGGATTGGATTACAAAGACTCATCTACAATTTTAAAATTTCCCTGGCCTGATACATTGCCCTTAATTAGAAAAAAAAAAACAAAAACCTGGTGTATTACACCCCAGCACATGGTTTTTCAATGGTTTGCAGTTAGATGAACCCAAGGCCACTTCACACCTCAGTTCATACCCATGATGAAAAAGTTAATGGCAAGATGTTAATTGTTTAGAGAATTTCCCTTATAGTTTGCCAAAGAATTGGGATGTTCTGCAAAAGTGTGAAATGGGTTTTCAGGTCTGGACAGTTTTGTTATGACCTTATACTGGTCTTTCAACATAACCTTATCTGCCTGACCAAAATCTTTACATATACCAGAAATACTTGTAGATTTTCTCTAGGCTTCATTAATTCATCTGTTTATTGCTGGGTATTTATAACACTGGGTAGTGTTAGACAAACGTTTCTTCCAAAGAAGGCTATATCTGCAAACCATTCATATGTGTCACAGATTTGCAAGGTGAATTGAAAAAAGAAAGAACTGTATAAATATGAAATACTTTTATCTGTGCCAAAAATAATATTGATTTTCTCACTAAAGATTTCAACAAAAATATCTTCCCATTCTGCAGCTGTGCAATTCAACAGGGGTAGAGAGATAATAGTGTATTATGATTATGATCTTTTCAAATAGTCTGTGATGTTAAAATGCATGAAGAATCTATGAAAAATGTTACTAACACTTGTTTGTTTAATCTGTCTAAGATGTGCTTTAGAGCAGTTTATAATGATAGTTCGAGGAGTGGCTGAAAAAACTAACCTGTGTCAAAAAAAAAAAGAAAAAGAATAAAGCTAGAATGGCTAATAAAATAATTTAATAATGATCTGTATATTTAAAACAGTAAAAAAAATACATAGACATCTTATTTTTGTTCATGTTATGTTGGTATTACAAAAAGAAAGTGTGTATTTAATATTAAACGTTATTGTCATGTCTTATTTGAATTATTCATTATAGGCAAATATTATCCTATTTTGTTTTGTTTTATAATGCACTCACCATGGAGGATAGATATGTTTTAAACTAGTTGCAAATTAATATTTTTAAGTATGTTCCTTTCCCTGTCCTAACATAATAAGTAGTTATGAACACGAGAATTACTCAATAGATACTGTACTTCCAACTCCCAAATATTAATCTAACTTTGATAACTATTACTTTGCAAATTTATATCTAGGAAATTATTATTTAATAAATATTAAATTGGACAATCTACATCACCCGTCTTGGTTACATTTCAGCTTTATATACCTATATGAACTTTAAAACAGTGGTTCTATAAAGAAATGACTAGAAATTAGCCTCAGCTGGAATGGGTATGAGTGGGAAGAAGTGAAAACAATTAGAGAACACACCACCTGAAAAAGTGGTTTGATTACATTTAGCATGAAATACTGATTTTAAGTGCTTCCTGATTTAGCAGCAACCTGTCTTTTCCAAGCCACGCATGCAGCTCAAAGATGAATACATAGATATATACATATACACTTATATATATGTATGTAAATGTATAGTAAGCAGGTTTGGTTTGGATTTTCTTTTGAATGTTTGCAATTTTAATTTAGATACAGGGTAGTTTAGACTGCTAAACATCTAGTTAGACAGTAAACATCTACTGAGGATTTTCCATTCTAGTAACTGCAACTTAATAAGTATTTTCTGTTTATTCCATGTCTAATATTAAAATATTGTAATCTTAATGTAACAGGAAGTGGCTGGGTTAAAAATAAAAATCTACAAACACTGATTTTTTTTTTTTTTCATCAAAAATTTGATTTCGGAAATGGAACCAAGGACTGGGAACTGAGAGAATCCCTTTTCCTCATATATTTCTTGGAGTTTAAGAACCCATGGATAGGAAGAATGAACCAATGTCTTCTTTCTGTCGCTTCCTTCCTATCCCACTTAGAGAGAGAAAGGAGGATTAGGGAGCTGAGGTGGCTGTAACTTTTAAAACAAAAGTATTTCTGTGGAGATAAGTTAAGTGTTTCTCCTATAGCCAGTATCTAATACTTTCCTACAGCATGTAATAACTCTGACTATCAATCTTTATTACTGAGTGCTGACTACCCTCTAGATTCCTGGAAGGTTTTTCAGGCCCTGTGATGCATGAGGCTGTAGGAAATAATTTTCCACAGTTCCTCATAATCTAAACATCTACTCCACAGTTATGTGTAAACCTTCCACGTTGTTTCTGTCATGCCTAGGACTGTAGTATGCATGACACTTGCAAGAAACTGAGCTCCATGTAGTGTCACCAGTAATCTGCTAGGAAGGGATATCTGTTCCAAAGGACTGAGCTGAATTTTATATTGCAAAAGCAAAAGGAAACCTTGTCATAGTAACAGATGAGCGGGGATAATGGAACAATACAAACCCCAAAACTTTCAAATATGGTATCACTAGGCATGCAGTTTGTTGGCAGAATGTTTAGACTGTGGTTCTTGATATGGCTAAGCAATTGGATAAGAGAGATATTGTTAAGCTAAAACTTAAATATTTCACCCATTGCAAGTAGTGTCAATGGTGTTAATCAACATTCTTATGGGAATTTCAGGTATACTTACCCTGGAGTGAGATCGTGACTGCAGTATATTGTATTTACACACAAACTATCTTTAGGATAGATAGATCAAGATGGCATAACCACAACAGGAATGCATTCATGCTGAAAAATAAACTCAAAACAAGCCAGAACTCTCTCATTCTGTGTTTAATGCTTTTTCTTTTCAACTGGTCAAACCAGAACTTAAACTGGTTGTTTTGTTAATTGTATACTAGTCACATACAGCTGTAAAACCTAGATATCTTTCCTGTTATATGTGGCTTTCTCCTTCCAGTAAATATTTTACTACTCAAAGAAGTTCTAAATTATCTTAATTTTGTACCTAGGTTCTGAATATGATGGTCTATTCCTACCTACCTTTTGGTTTTTTGCTTAGGCCAAGTACATAGAATATGAAATAATGATATGAGATAAATAAAACTGTCCTGGGATTATTAATAACAAAACAAACAAACAAACACAACAAAACAACAAAAACAAACAAAAAACCCCACCAAACCACAAACAAACAAACAAAAAACCCACAAGCAGGAATAAAAGATGTTATCTGTGATCTCTGTGTCTTCAGAATGTATTTTTCCTATCTATCAAATCAAAAGTAACATGGCAATTCATAGTCATTCCTTTTGGTAAAATGCACCTGGCATGATGAAACAAAAAATTTCCTGGTTCAAAATTTTCTTATTGAAGGAGTTAGCAGAATACTGCTCTTCCTTTTGATTTACTTAAAGTCAAAATCAGTTCTACAGGTCCCAATATGCTCCAAGTGCTTTCATATAATAGAATGAGTAAAACATTGAAATACCCTGTCTGGTTACTTTTAGTCTAAATTAAAAATCTAGTAGGAAGCATTTTCAAGACCAGTTAGATCAGCAGAATTTCAAAATACTAATCTGTATGCAGTGAAGCCTCAATATAAAAAGCTTATGTGTTCATAATTTATGTTTAAACATATCATTATGTGCATAAATCTTTATATACTTTATATACTTTATATACTGAGACTTCAGGACAGAAAACATATCTATGTATAGTTTCTGCAGTAACTCTGGGAGACTGTTAGTTTTGTAGAGAAGCTTTAGAAAAAGGTGTTTTATGCAATTTTTCATTTTTGTTTTAAACTTTTGTAAGCAGGTAACTGCAACTAGAAATTATTGCTTCACCTCTTGAGGTCGTTGAACTTGTGCAGGAAGGAAGAAAGGTCTTTATAACAAAGGGGCTTAAAATTATTCTGGCAGAATTTCTCATTCCCATAAACAGAAGTTACAGTAGGTTCAACAAATAATTTATAGATTATATTCTGTAGATTCTCTTGTCCCAGTTTGTCATAAGAATAAATAATCAGTGGATAGGGAAAAAGGGGTAGAAACCAACAAAAGAGAGGGGAGTAAAAGTCAGATATTTTATGCTGGTCCTTTCCCTTTCTCTTCACTCAGTGGAAGATTATGTACTCAGTTTTTTCCCCCCTGATTTTGGAAGAGAGTTTTAAAATTCACTATCTGTCCCCTCCCTGTCTTCCCCCATGCACAGACTTGTAAGATTGGGGTTTTTTTCCAACTGCTTTGTCTTTCTATTGAAGGTTGAGATGTGAAGTTTCTATTTCTTCACATTTCAGAATTTTATTCTCTGTTTCCTTTATTTTCTTTCTATTTTTTTTCTTTCTCATTATTACTTCACTCTTATTCATACTGTAGGTATTTTGTAAATTCATTCATATATTTTGTCTGTGAGTCTTAGAGTTTCTATTTTCCTTTTATGGCTTTTTTTTTTTTTTTGAATACAAAATTCTCTTTAATGAGGATTTAAATAGAATTATATTAAACAGTTTAGATTCAAAAATTTAAAAATCAGGACATGGGCTTCTTGCAACACCTCATGGCAGTGCTCAAGTAATCTTTCAGTCATGTGATGAGAGTGAAAATTAGAGAAAATTACCTGTCAGTGTCAGAAATCTTTTACTTGCTAAATTCTTTCAGTTCTGCGGGGAAAATAGCTGTTACATCCAGAATGTAATCTGGGTGCCTTGACCACATTCTCTATTTGTTGTTTCTTATTTTTTATGCGACTTTTGTCATCCACAGATTAGATGACAAAACTATCGGCCTGTGATAGTTTTAGTCACATCAGGTGCTTCTCGATGGATTTTCCATTGCTGGAACTTGCAGTCCTGATTGTAAGAGAAGAAAGCTAGGAGAAAATCTAGTCTGAGGAAATAATATTGTTCATATGCTTCCTTTGTTCTCTTAATAGCTACTTGTGTCAGTATAAACAGAATTAAAATTTTCTTTTTTCCAAGTATCAGATTATTAGTTGTACTCAATATTTGCTGCAAAATGTAAACCTCTGAATTTAGCCCATTCTAAGTCCTTCAGAATTAGAATAGAACTACATCACTCAATGCTAGCTTTTTCATGAGTATAAATTTTTAAATGTTTGATTTAACAGCAGCAATATACAGTACCTGTCATCCCACATTGATCCTTACTTGTGACAGGATCGCTTCTTAGACAGGATAAATTTGACATTGCACTAGAAACACCAAAGGTCTTGTATTAGGTCCATTCCATGACTATTTGTGCAAAATTTTGCTAACCACCAACAGTAAGTAATACAAATATTATTGAACTGAATCACTATTAGCTGTTATTTCTAATGCAACATTCATAAACTTAACTAATTGTAGGCTGTATTAGCCCATCTTTTATTGTTTCTGTCTATTAATTCCTCAGTTAATTAATTTTTTAACTGCTTCAAATAGACTTGAATTGTAAGTGTACAAATCTGATCCCCAGAAAATATAAATATTACATGAAGAATAGATGGTACTCACTATATTTAGACCAACAGAGAGTGTGGAAATAAAATGCAAATCAGTTTAATTAGAAAGCAGCCTGTCAGATCAGAAGACAGCTTAAACTGAGTCCAAGACTATTTCTCTGAATCTAATGTTATTTAAGTTGTTGTTGTTAAATATTTATATGCAGTGTAATGTTGAAAATATCCCCAAAAGATTACAGAATGCACTTATACTTCCCCAGGCTCTTACAGACTAATCAGTTTCCTTCTTCCATGTGACTGAAGCAATGTGTCAAGTTTAGAGTTTTTAGAATTGCAGCATAATCAAGATGGTCTGAAATGATGTCTCAGGCCCTGAATGCACAAGAGAGTAAAAAAGAATTTGTTTTCCTTTCTATATGCTTCCTGTACAGTCCAGTGCAGACGCAGTTTACCTCCCAGCACAAAACATCATCCTTTTCTAAACATAGATGATAAATGCACAAGTATTTAGTATTTGAATACTTTGAGGATGGCTCTCACCACCTTTCATTCTTGAATAAAGGAAAGGGTGCTTTTGTATTTTGTAATTAGCAGTGCTATGTTGTATACTGACACAGCAGCTCTTTGTTATAAGCTTTCTTCTCAGGATAAGTTCTAGATATGTAAAAAGAATTTGAAGAAATATAGACTAAATTAAAAGATTTTTTTTTTAAAAAGTATACATGTTTTCAGCAGTTTTAAGACTATAAAACATCTTATCCATGGATTTCTTCAGTTTCTTCACATAATTTTATGGATGAAGAAGAAATCTGTGATCTTCACAGCTGATCACAGTATATTAAATAGTTAAACAGGCAGTATCTCTGTAGTGGATATAAAGGATTTTTTTAAAGCTAAAAAGTTAATGAAAATATATTTTATTACTCAGCCAAAAGAAACCTTAAAAACTGTAGGCAGTAAGTAACATTATTATGATAGAAAGAAAAGGAGGAGGGATACTTTATAGAATTGCATTCATATCAAGTGAAAGAGGAGATGCCATGCCTTTTCATCTTCCTCTTTCTTCCTTTCCTGAGATTTCTTAACTACTTCAATGAAGTCTTTTGTTCCTGTTTTCGAAGAAGGACAAGAAGAATGATGGCTTTGTTCTCAAACATTGTACTCAAACATTCCCAACTCTTAACAGAGAAAGCACTTCTAACTGACATGATTTACTCTCTAACATTCAGAAAATAAAAGCTTTCTCCTTTGCCATTATTCAGTTATCAATGTACATTTTAAAATACTCATTGAAAAGCCTTTATGAACAATGTAAAGGAAAAGAGAACCGATTACATACAAAGATGTAAAACCAGCCTTTGAACTATCTCTTGAAATATTGAAATGTTGAAAAGTTACAAAATTATTCTGTCATTTTAAAATAATGAATTATGAGAAAGAAATATATCAAAATATGAGAATTTACATCCCTGTTATCCAAACACACTGAATCTTATCCTTCTAAATTTCTTGCTACCTGGTACTGTTATCAAGTAAGTGCATGTTGAAAGGTGTTTTAAGTGTCTGACAATCTATCAAATAAAGACTTTTGTTGGTTGGTCTTGAAGCATAAGTTGTTTGTCCCTCTTTTAATAAAGTAACAAGAAAAAGTGTTCATTTAATATTTGACCTTTTATTAGCTTTAGGGTAGCAAGTTATGAAGCAAAAGACTGGAGATTTTATGTATATTAGACTAAATATACTGAAACCCATTTAAAAACTTGCTGGAAAAAAATTGAAAAAATTGAAAGAAGAATACTCTGTGGCTAAATATAATGTTTGGGCATGAAGATATTTGAGACCATGAGACTAAATGTCATAGGAATTGTTGCAACAAGTGGCCTGGCTTACTGGCAACACCAGCTGGATCAAGTTTTCTGGATATATATTTCTGTGAGCAAGTGGGTTTGTACTTATGGGGCCAGTGTGATTGCATCAAGAACTAAATGGCTGGTTTTGGATTAATGTTATGGCTGTTAATGATATAGTTTTTCATGAGATAATATTTATTTTTATTCAGAATAACTAACATTTCCTGTAATAAATTCCATGTGATATTTCTTCCCTGTGGTCCCTTCAGGTTCTCCATACAGAGACAAGATCACTATAGCAATTCTTCAGCTGCAGGAAGAAGGCAAGCTCCACATGATGAAAGAGAAATGGTGGAGAGGCAATGGTTGCCCAGAAGAAGAAAGTAAAGAGGCCAGTGCTTTGGGAGTTCAGAATATTGGAGGAATCTTCATTGTGCTGGCAGCAGGATTGGTGCTTTCTGTCTTTGTGGCAGTTGGGGAGTTTTTGTATAAATCAAAAAAAAATGCCCAATTGGAAAAGGTAAATATTGTCATTACCTGTTTATTTTTTATTTATGGTCTATTTAAATAATATTTTAAACATTTTGTGGTGTTTAGTGAAATGTGGGTGATGCATACTTATTGTTTATTCTTATAGTAACACATTTGTATAACAAAGGATGACAGCAAAATATCCAAAGTTTTGCATTTACAGCTTTTAATTTTTCTTCAATGTGTTTAATTGTAGCCAGATTTCAGGACAAGTGACTATTTCTCCTCTTATTCAAGCCTGAAAAAAGACAGCTTTTTACTCCTGGAAGTTCACTGCAGTTAATTTTATGGATGAAGAAGAAATCTGAAACTGTAATGGGAAACAAATTAATCTTCTACAGATAATTCTGATTTTCAAAAGACAAACTTTCTGTAGCTCAAAGTCAAAATCTAAAAATGTCTCTATAGAAATGTTCTTTATAGGAGTTTATACGTGCAAAGTTGTCCTGGTAACATCTGGAAAAGATTACATCAACATGATGCTTTTTTTGTGGGTTTACTACTGATATGATGTCCTGTAATTTCAAAGTGACCCAGTTTTGAAAATCCTATTGTTGACTTGTTGTGTACTTGCAATTTATACAACCAGAATACTGTAATTGTGCTAAGACTAGTAATATATTGAAAAATTTGTAGCTGAAATTATCATTTCTGCATAATTAAATAAATATTTCCATATGTGTGTGCCCATGTCTAAACCTAAAATAAAATAGTATATTTTATTACTGTGGCAAAATCTGAATTTTAAACATTGAGAGAAACTGTTGGATTTTGCTAGGCTTTTTTTTTTTTTTTTTTTTTTTAAAGTTTTGAAGATATTGTGACCTATGAGAATTTTTAAATTTATGTTTAGAAATGTAATTTAATAAAATCAGTAGTAAATCCAAAAGCTATATTTATACTTGTATTTTTCCAGATGATGCTAGTGAGCTTTTGTAACTTGAGTCGTTACTCAGAAAATTTACTATTTGTTTTCACTTCTTTTGAGGCAACTTTTTGGTACTCAAATTTCCTGTTATAAATATATTGTTAAGAAGTTTTTTTCCTAATACACACTAAGGCAGTGTGAGGTTTCAAGGTCCTAAACACTGTTTGAACATGGGTACATTCATTTAATTGTTAAAGGACCCCTTAGGTCCTCATCTTTATGATACTGCAGGCTGATTCCTTCTGTTAACATACTACTAGAATGTTATGTTTCTGAATTGAATTTGTAAGGAAAAATATACTGGTTACTTAAGAAACCCATGTAAATATCAATAATTTTTATTCATTCCTAAATGGATATGGATCTCATATGAACATCAGTAAAATTTGGTTTAGCTTTTCTGGAGTTTAAGCAGGCACTCAAGTAGAAAAATAGCACTGCTTTGATAATAAGTTTTTACAGGGTGTAAATACGTATGTGACAATGGCAGCATGTTGGAAGTTGTGAGAGGAAGCAAAGAGAAACTTTCTAATTAAGGATTTGTTTCCTTAAGTCCTTTAGCTTGCAAGGAGGGGGAAGAATTTGCTCATGTTTGTTTGGTTTGGGGGGTTTTATTTCTCTTTTGTGTTTATGTTTTCTCACTTGTTTGTTTATTAATGTTGGATAGAGATAGCAATGACTGGAGGACTGTGACCTTTTCGACAGCATTTGTACCAGAAATGTTTCATCATCAAGTATTTAGACATGTTAGAAAGTTAGGAATAAATCTGAAGCAGTTGAGTTGAGTTGAGTTGAGTTGAGTTGAGTTGAGTCAAGATTCTCTCCTTTCTCTCCTCCTCGCCTCCAATCACTTACCTTCCATCGCCTCTCACATACCCTGATATCAGCAGACCATTGAAATTTCACTGCAATTTTATTTATGGAATGAACTCAAGAAGAAGGTGATGCTCGTATCCCTACACACGGCCTGCCCCCAAAATCCCCTCACCCACTCTTGCAGCACCCAAAGATTTTCAGAAAACATCTTTCAACCTCTCCAAGTGTAGCAGATCCCCTTTGCCTAGGAGAGGGAGCAACAGCAACCTATGGTGAGATGAGAAATCCTGTCATTTTTCTCCAGGCTCTACAAGTCCCTTCTGAGATGAGTAAACAGCAGCAAATAATGCTGCTTTGGATATTCCATGGGAGAGAGGAGACATCTATTTTTGGTAGCACTTGTGGTTTCATCCCTTAGGAATAAGAGTATCATTCTGGAATAGTGTTTGTCAATATTTGGAAAGAGGGAAGATCCAAGGTCATACTGAGAGCCAAGGAAACAAAATGAATCAGATAACTTCAGCTGCTGAATATATGGAGTGTCCTGAGATATAAGTGGGCATGAGTGTTTGATTTTTAATATGTACAAAACATTCAGTTGTACTTCCAGCAGTGAGACAATGCAGATTGAAATTGTATAATATAGATATGGAATTTTAGATTATTTTTGATGTCACCCTGCTCTTGGAGCTTACACAGAAATAGAGATATTGTCTGGTGTGAACCTGTTTGGAGGAGTGAAATACTGAAAGGAATCAAGCTCAGAAAAACAGCATATAAAATGGTGTTATCTGCTAAAACTAAAAATGTTGCATCTTGTAAGAAAAGATGGCTCAAAGCATCCATGATCTTGATGTGTTAAAAGTCCAAAGAAAACATATGACACTCCTGAGACTTTCTCTGAAACAGATGATTTTATGCTACTACAACACTTTCCAGACAGAGAGAAATCCTTCTTTGATTGACACCTTTCAAAAGCAAAGATAAGCCTGGATGTTATCAAAGTTAGACTGCCAGTCACTGGCACTTACTAAAGCTGGCTTGCTTGAAAAATAAGTATCCTAAATTAATAACTATTTTCCAGAAAATTCAGAAATTATGAATGTGAAGACAGCTATATATGGATTTAATTCTGCTATCATTTCTAGCTATTCAAAACTCACTGAGCCTTCAGCAGGATGGAACTAGGTATGACTGTGTAAAAATAGCAGATGTAAATTTTATTAATTTTAAATTGTTAAGTACTTCAAATAATGTGTAACGAGACACATGCCTTAACTATTTATTAAGGGATGAGGTCATATACTTCCTATAGTAAAAAATACTAGATTAAGCCTCAACATGTACTGAAACAGTAATGCCAACAGAATATTTCTGGAGTTATACAATCAAATCATAACATAAACATCAATAAAATTAACATCTCTGAAATAGTTATTAATTTATAATTTATTATAAAATCAATAAAAACAATAAGTACATTAATACTTGTTTATATTTCACATACATTTACAGGGAAGACAAAAGTTATGGAACTTTCCATGTTAAATAATTCACTGCTCTGCTGCACAATGGAGTTGAGAAAGATCAGTGCAGATATTTATCTCACAAGGCACAATGACTGAGAACTTGGCAGAACTGGGCCCAAAGCAGATATCAGTAGCCAGGAACACACACATGTTACATATAGAACTGTTTTACTTACCATTCCAGATTCCATGGAACAAGAAATTCTGAATGCTGAGCTGTGACCTGTATATGAGGCTATGTCTTCAGAGATGGCACAAATTTATCTGGATGACTCTGGCCTAAAATGAATTGAATACAATAATTTAAAGCACTTTCTGCAAAATGCTCAAAACATGTTTTTATAACATAAGGATAGCAGGAGCAAGACTTTCTGATCCTAACTGGCTCAAAAATTCATGCACCTTTAATGACTAGAGAGTCTTTAGATCAGACTAAAGACTTGATCTTAAACTTATTAGAAATTAAATATGGCTTTGCTATGATTGCTAGTAATTCTGAATTTTCTACTTTACACACAGGTTTTAATAATGTGATAACCTGGAGTGAATTTTGGACTAGGAAACACTTCTAGTCTTGCCTAATACATCATCTAACTCTTTCCCTCAGAGAAAGTGAATGGAATGGCAGAACAGATATCCTTGTCTATGGCAGAATGTTGATATTCCAGTTGGCACAGTGGGAAGGGGTAGGAGGAGATGGTAGGTCAGAGGTTGTCCTGACTGCATTCCTGCAGAGCAACCACAAGACGGTGCCTTTTAATTTCTGAGAGGGAAATTTAATTGTCACTTTCTAGTAAAATTTATGTCACAATGCTTACCTATTGTTTAATTACAGCCTTTCTGAAAATGCTAAAGGCTTGTATTATTTCCCATTGTTTATGGTACAAACATCTAATTATGTCATCTACTTGGAAACATGTTATTATTAGACCTTTTTTATCTAGCCAATCTTGACAATAAATGCTCAGTCATTTGCATTCTATAATTGCTTTTGCTGCTGAATGACCTGCTCCCTTATTTTAACAGGCACTCAGAGGGCAGTGAATAAGCAAGGTTAGAAACAGAAGCCATTTAAAACAATTACTATGTCTTTTTTTTTTTAATTGATGTGCATCAATGCATTATGGGTTTATGTCCATTTTAAACATTTAGTTTTCTATAGCTCATATTATTATTGTAAATGCCAGGGAAAACATTGACCTTGAAGACCATTAATATTTAGCATAATATATTGATGATTCTCAGTTTGAGAATTTATTGACCTTTCCTTTGATTTTTTTGTGTTCAGGGGCTTTTTTTTTAAGTTTTCTCTGAGATTATTTACATTTTCATACCACCCTTACACAGTGATTAGATACCACTGTGTCAGCTGTGTGATAGAAGCCACATGTGCACTTCTGAAAACATTAAGATGAAATTTACAGTATTGATGAGGGCAGGGATATATAGACCATTGCTTGTTGTCACCCTTGTAAATTGTTATCCTTGTGCCTATCCTGGTCAGGGTTTCTTTGGAGAGGGTGACATTGGCTGGAGAAGTTATCTACAAACCCAGTTTTATTGATATCCCACAGCCTTCTCAAGAGGCAAGGAGGGGCCAAGAGCTGATAGGCTGAAACAGCTGTTGCACTGTGACCATATGCATATGCATCATTCTGATTTTGCTTCTCTCAAATATGATTTAACTGCTCTCAATTTGTTTACATGGAGTCAGTGTAAGTGATAACAAGAGTTAATTTTCCAAGGTCCTTTTAAGACCTATAAGTTTTATTAATTATGTCTTGCAATGCTTCTTTTTGGAATTCATGTCAGCAATGTGCAAATATATAGCTTGTCCTATGTGAAAAGGACTTACAGAAAGAAGTTAACAGTTACTGAAATATTGTGATGCTTTTTTGTCAGCAGGATGTGTAGAAAGTCAGTATTTTAATCTTCCTTTCAATTGTTATCTCAACAACAGTGCAAAACCAAATTTCAATTGTTTGACATGAAAAAAATGAAAAGGTTATAGGATTCTTCTTTTTTTTTTTACCATAATGTTTTATGGTGTGGTGGTTTGGGCTATTTTTCCAAATTTTACTAAACTAGTTTTCAGTAATGTACTTTTCTTCCTCAAAAAAAATGCAGTTATGTCAGTTTCTCTGGAGTTCAAAAATATTTCTAATAGTTTAATATCAAAAGTCTTTGAATTTGGGGCAGTAATTTATAATACTTTTGGAACAATAACAAAGTAAATCTCAGTCTAGTGATTTTTTTCCAGGGGGAGACAAGTTCAAAAGATTTTAAAGTTGAAAATCCTGTTCCTCAGGCTACAAGAAACAAAAGAATGTGGACATTCTTGCTAAATTGAAGTAAAAGCTTTGGGATTTATATCCCAAGTAACTTTTATACAATCTACAGTCAGTGATGTAGTCGGTATTTTTGTGTCATATTTTTTAATGGAGTATCCTCAGAGATTGTAATTTTGGCTGAGAAAAGCAGCAAGTGGGACAGGTCATGGAAGAAAATATTTTTCCAAAATTGGCTCACTGCATTCTGCAGATATGCCACTGGAAAATTTGGAACTTCTATCATCCTTTAGTCCCCTGAGCACTGTATGAGTATGTATAAACCTGTATGGTTAATTTGTGTGTGTGTAAGTGTAGAGATTATGTGATTTCAAGTACTAATTTTAATTAAATGCCCTCCTGGAAAACATGTAAATATATATTAGAGAATATTTGCTAAGGGGAGGAATCGTTACAAAACCCAACAAATCAAAACACCCTCCCCCCCCCGCAAAAAAACCCCATCCAATCCACACCCCCAAACACCTTTAACAAGAGGAAGGCAAAAAAAAAAAAAAAAAAGTGGAAAAAAGCAAGTTACCAACTGTGACATTTTAAAGAAATTTGCAAACAATAAAATACTAAAACCAAGAACTCTATTTTGATTTTTGATTGCAGCTCAACCAGTATCTGTTTGGTAATGGACTTTTTTTTTCTGAGATATTTTTAATGTCTTTATTTGTGTCTTTCCAAAAACAACTGAAAATATAGGAGTATATGTAAAGCTGACCATTACATAAGTACATAAGTACACAAGTACAGGAAATTCACTGTAGTTCCATATTCACTCAGTCGAAGATTAGAGCTTAAATTATAAGCCTGAATTATGGAATATTTTAAGTCTGACAAAATTTTAATTTGGATTTAAAAAATTTTGGAAACTCCTACATATTGTTTACTTTATAGAAAATATGGTTCACTTTCACTCATCAGGAGAAAGAAGTAACACCTTATATGATTATTTTATACTCTGATAAAAAAATTCTTTTCATTTCAATGGAAAAATGTCAGTTCATAAAGCATTCGTATCTTTCTAACAATTTTTTGTCTCCCTCTAAATATTACCTTATAATATTCTAATATATATCATTAAACTTTCAATTTTTAATTGATCAGCTATGCTATAGTTAAATGTAGTAGCAAATACAGTTTAGTTCAGCTGATTTATTTATTTTGACTTTTGTATGGGTCAGCAAAATAACAAACACTTCCTACTACCTTTTAGATTGAGAAAATATCCTTACTGTCAGATGAAACCATATAATTGTAGAGAAATGGGTGCTAAACCTTCTGATATTATGTACTGAAATATAAGTGTTTCCAAACAGTAGAAAAACTGGCATTAAGTTAATACTAATAGTCTCTCTCTGTTCAATATGATTTGAGGCCATGCCAAATTTCTCATTAAGTTCATGCTATCACACTGAACTATAAAACTAGTAAAAAAATTTACAGGGAATAAAGTACAGAGGACTTAATCTGAGCAAACTTTGATTAAAAAAGGCTGTTTAGAATTAAGGTAAGAGAGTTTATATATATTTTCTAAAACATTTCTGCAAAATTAACAGATTATTTTCAAATCATGTTATACAAAGTCTTTGAATCCAGATGGATTGGTACTACAAAGCATTAATTACATATCATCATCACTTCCTTTTACCGTGCCTGGGGATCAACAAACCTGACATTCCTTGGACAAAGAGAGTGAATTTAGATGTAGTGTAGGATCAAAGAATATTCAATAGGTGGTTGAACCTTCACATCCTGTGGCTGAGAATGCAAGATGTCAAGGGATTGATTCAGTGCAACCAGGATCACCTCCGCTGAAAGGCAGAGAAATATCTGCTCAGACGTGATTGCCAAAACCACACCCATTAACATTGCAAAGATTGTTGTTCTAAACCAATTGGGCAGTACCATGTATTCTGTTAGCTGCTTTCTCAGTGACAGCTACATGGCTCAAGTACTATTGCTCTCAGTCCTTGTAAAACACCTTCCAGTCATGTCCAGGGACACAAGAAAGCAGTACCATGTTCTGGAAGGAGATATGGACTGGTGTGACAAGGTTTACATCAGTGGAAATTATTGCCTCTGACTGAAACCCTAATAACAAGTAGCACTTATTGCCACTCTGAGTTTAAAAACACAGACCCAAACCTAGAGAAATGTGAGACTGTCAGCCTCTTCCAGAAGAGGTTGAATGAAAAAACGAGGATAGAAGATATCTTCTGAGTGCTTGCCTTCACCTGTCCAACACAGCACCTGTCTCCTTGGTATTAAAATGCCATCACCCCCCATTTCAGCCAGGCACTGGAAGCTCAAAATGACTGCACCATCCTGGTCTGATAGAGTAGGACTGTGTATCCTCTGCGTGTCGATGACACCACAGCCCAAATTATTTCGTTATCTCCTCAGTGGCCTCATATACATGTTGAAAGGAGAGATGACAGGATGAAACCTTGTGGAATCCTGCATGAGAGAGAGCCCTCGGGGCTGATGAGCAATTGCCCTATGCCATCCTCTGGGATTTCTCTGAGAGGAAAGAGTGGAACCACACAAGTGCAATCCCTTCTGCCCCAGCCTAGGTCCACAGGTGAGTCAGAAAAACATCATGGTCAGTGTGATGGCCAGAAAGGCTGCTGGCAGAACTAAACAAAACCACTTTGAATAAAGCTTTCTGAACTAATAGGAGTTCCCCATCAACCACAGGAAGAAGGGTAGCTGTCAGGTTGGAAACAAGGAAAATAGTTTCAGAAGACTTTAAATGAATTCAAGTGTTGCTTTTCTGAAATTCTCTGTCATCCACCAGAGTACATTTTGTTCTGTTAGGAAATAAATTTTAGCATTTGAAAGTGGCTGAATTGTTTTTTGATTTTTTTTTTCTGTTTGTTCATTTTATATGGNTTTTTTGACATCAGTTGATAATTTATTTAAGGCAAGATGGAATTTTATTGTCCCACTGGGAGACACTTACAATAAACCCGAGAAGTGGCCTGCAGTGAGATGCTGTATGTCATCTAAGTTCATCTCATAACTCTAAAACTCAGCGAGCACTTCAGCCTGCAGAAAATTGTGTCAGTGTTGTTTTGTTACAGGAAGGATCAGTCCCACCAGATTTTGTTGATCCTCTCCATCAAATAGCTACAAAAATCCTTGAAAAAACCAGCATTCAGTTACAGGGTAAAGCGCTTCATGCTTCATCAAGCTGTCTGGAACTACTCTACTGGTAGTGACTTTGTAGATACTACAGTGAACACAAAGTTTTATCTGTGGAATTAAAATTTTCACTTTGCTTGATATTACTGTCTTAATTTGAGTGGACAGTGAAATTTCTGTTTCATACAAATGACATATATTTTAGTCTAAAAATAACTTCCTAAAATGGTTGCTTGTTTTATTTCTACCAAAACCCCAAATAATTGTTTAATCTAAAGTTGAGAATATACTGGTGGTATGTTCAGGTAATTGGTGTGAATTTAGTCTGAAGTGTACTTGTGCATTATACTTTCTATGTCTTGAAACTATACTGCATCAGAAAAGTCAGTGGAAAAAAGATTTAATGTGATGATATTATGCATACATAGATATGTATAATATGCACATATATATGTGCAACCTTCAATCTACAGTCATGTTTAAGAATAGATATATAACTAAATGACGTAAAAATATGATCATTACAACTACACTTCAACTTTGAAATGCTTGTACTTCAACTACCATGATCTGTGATTTCACTTTTTTTGAGGTTATTTTCTCTTTAATTGTTCCTCTCTGTGATCCTAAGCCAATGTTTTGATAGGATTTGTTTTTCTCTCTGGAAGGTTTAAGATTGACAGATTTTCCATGCCCATATTTAAAATCCCTGAAGGAGTGGCATAGGAATCAGAAACTGATTAGGAGGGAGAGTCAGGATAGGACTGTACATTCATTCTCAGCCAACTTTGAGACAAAAAGCAGTTTGATTGATATGTCCTCCTCGATGCTTGAAAAATGACCCATAACACAAGACAATACAGGATTACTGCTGTTACTGCTTTAAGAAATTAAACAAATCTTCAAAAATATCTGAGAGATAGGACTGGAAGTAATGAACTTCTCAGTAAATCTGAAATCCTTCTATTGAATGTTGACAGCTTTATTTTATCTGCATCAAACAAGGGAAAAATATAAACCAGCGATTGGAGTTTTTTTTTTTTTTTTATTTAAAACACTTTGATTATTAATCACTTAAATCAGAATGTTTAGAGTGGTGCAGGCATGCTGTTCTCTCTTCCTGTTGCTCTTTTTAGGCTGTTAAAAGAAAAATCTATGATGATAGTCTCATAATTATATGTCTAACAAATGTTCTTATGATTTCTAATTACCTTTCTAAATTCCTATAAAGCAAAATAATGAAAGCAGTGAAAGTATTACCTGCCTTTCATATTAACACGTGCAAATAATTTTTTCTCATGAAGTAAAGCCATACACAATTTGTCTAACCAGCTTGTAAGCAGTGGTAACATTTTGCAAAATTCTCATCTTGATTCACCATGACTTGTGAGATGTCAGCTGTGGCAAAGAATGTCAGAGGTGTCAGTTACTTCTTTATTCATCTTAAGGAGATGAACTTTTCTTCAAATTGTTTTGTGTTAGAAGGCTAAGGACTACGGTTCTGATTAAAATGATATTTTGTACACTTTTTTGTAATGTTTTATTATGATAAGCTGCAACAAAACAGATGCACTTACGTGCGCTACGGTTTAGAGAGTTGTATGCTCTCCTTAAATTCTTCTAGCATTTGATTGTATCTAAGATGACTTGGGGGCAGCCTTTGCTTTCTGGTAGCATTTAAGAAGACAACTTATGATTTTGTAAGGGTTAGTGAAAAATCGATAATAACTGATGTTCTTGTAACATGCCTGCAGTGTGGAAGGTAAGTTGGGAGCAAGAGGTTATTTTCTTTGAATTAAGTGGAGAGTCTTGTAATATATACTAAAGTGCTCAATTCCATGACGGACAACAGTTTTGAAATGTAGCCTTTCAGTTCGGTAAACATTTTGCTGTTTTCCCGTAGCAATTGAATTCAGGATCAAGACATTGGATTATCTTTTCTAAAATCATATCTGAAAACATCTTTTGTCTGTCACAAAAAAATGATCTAGAATTGCTTCTTGTTTTCATGTCTTATTATTCCAAATATTGTATCCTAACAGTGAAAGAACACAAAGTTTAATGTATAAAAATATAGAAAATGGAGACTACGGAGATTGGAATTGAAATTAGACAAAAAAAAAAAAAA